>JAYXIM010003615.1:0-37710 GCA_037575425.1 Anastrepha fraterculus
GCACAGTGGGAACTTTTCATGTAGACTGCGGCCATAAATCAATTTTTCACATCGTTCGATTTGCATGAAATTTTCAAATTTTATTAACAACTAATTAAGAATTGTTGTTTCAAAATTTTAGACCATAATCTTTATTATTTTTCTGTACACAGTATGTCAAAGTTAAGGTATGACAACATACTTGAAATATGGGAGTTCAAAGTGCTATATTTGAATGCTTGTTATTTACATATGAAACATCACACAACATTTCTAAAAATGCAATTCGTAAGAACCATTTTTCTTTATTAAAAATGACAAAAAAAAAATAAATTCCTAAAAAATGGAAAAAAGTTGCATGTAGCATATATACAGCCCAAAAAAATGAACATTTATCATTTTCAAAGGACTAGAAAATATATTGCACCGCTGAGCACCGCATTAAGACTTATATCAAATTAAAGCTTGAAAATTCAGCTAAAAGTTAAAGAAACAAGACATAGCACAGCTTAGCACAGCGATTTATACACAACAAACCACAAACAACCATGCGCGAAATTCACACTGCGCGCTATGCATATGTTTACGTGCAATAGTCGGAGCGAGTCTTGTGGCCAAAGCGAGTGGTGGGAGAGTACACAGAAGTTAGTTATTAATGAGTCAATTGTCCGTTATGGATTAAAATATAAATATGCTTGCATTATTATCTTTGTGACAGTGACAGTTAATACAAGTTTAATATAAAGTGCTTAGAAATTTATTAAAGTTATGGATAAATCTAATATTCGTTATAATGCGATTGTTGAACTATTGTTCGATAGGGATAAAGATATTGACGTTGTTGTTGGTGTCATATCAGCAAATTATAATTTGTCTGAGACAAATATAATTAATTTTCGCAAATTTTTAATAAAATATTTCTATCCAAAATTTAAATTAAAGTGGAACAAAAGTGCGCGCATTAAATCCAGGTTTTTAATTGATAATAAACAATGGCTTTCACGGCTTTATACGATAAATAAAAACGTTTTGAATATTGAGCAGCCAAGTACTTCGCTTTCAGCCAAACGTGGAAGACCTTGTATTTCATTTGAAGAAAGTCATGAGAGAACTAAGAGGACTAAAATAAAACAAATTTGTGAAAATTATTCTGAAGAGCTGATAGTGTCTGCAGCTAAAAGATATAATAAAGAAGAAAATTTTAAATCGTTTACACCTGAAAAAGCACTTAGCCTCATAATCGATGCTGCATTATCAAAGCACCAGTATGAAATTTTAAGAAGCTCAGCCAAAGAAATCGGTTGTGATATTTTTCCAAATTATAAACAAATTTTGGCAGTTAAAAAGCAATGTTATCCTGCTAATATTACGGTTGAGGAAAATTGTAGTAGTGTTGGATTACAACAATTACTTGATCACACAGTTTCAAGAATTTTTAAATCTAAATCGCAATGTGAGGTTGAAGAGTTTCCACATCAGTTGCGTTTATTAAGCAAATGGGGCTGTGATGGGTCATCTGGGCACAGCGAATACCATCAACGATTCTCTGATGAAAATTTATCAGATAAAAATATGTTTTTAACGTCTCTTCTGCCATTGACATTAATTGATTGTCAAAATGATTTATATACGTGTTGGAGTAATTCAGACCCATCTTCAACTAGACTTTGCAGGCCTATCAAATTTGAATTTGTAAAAGAAACCGCAAATGTTATAAATAGCGAAGTAAATAGAATGAATAATGAAATTCAAAATTTGAAAAATTCTGAAATTGAGGTGTTTAATAGGAAATTTACAATATCACATAGTTTAGCGATGACGATGATAGATGGGTTGCTACAACTGTTAGTAAAAGTTCCTCTATGGCAGTTTGTTTTATATGTGGAGCAAAGCCCACTGAAATGAACGATTTAAATGCTGTGATTTTAAGAGAAAATTCAGCTGAATCTTTGAAATTTGGAATTTCTCCGCTTCATGCGAGAATTAAATTTATGGAGTGTATTTTGCACATCGCATATAATAAAAATTTTGCAGCATGGAGGACAAATGAACATACAAAAGAACAGAAGGAAGAAACTAAAAAAGAAATTCAAAGAAATTTTAGATCAGTACTGGGATTAAAAGTTGATATTGTTAAGCAGGGTATGTGTACAACCAATGATGGAAATGTTTCTCGAAGATTTTTTGAAAATCCAGAAACAACGGCTGACATAACTGGTGTTAATAAAAATTTAATTCACCGATTTAAAATTATTTTAAATACCATAAATAGTAGGAAACCTATAGATACCAACAAGTTCCACGTCTATTGCATGGACACTGCAAAATTATATGTAGAACTTTATGCGTGGTATTATATGCCCATTACTGTACATAAAGTTTTGATTCATGGCAGTAAAATTGTATCTGAGGCTATATTGCCAATAGGTATGTTTTCTTGCTATATTATTGTTTGATAAATGTTTATATTTAATCACAACTATTAATATTTTGTTTTACAGGAATGTTATCTGAAGAAGCTCAAGAAGCCATGAATAAGAATTACAGAAACTGTCGGCAATTTCATTCGCGTAAAAGTTCCCGCATTTCTACGAATGAAGATGTGATGCATCATCTTCAAATATCATCTGATCCATATATTAATTCATTTAGAACAAAATTGCAGTTAAAGAAATTGGAATACCATGATGATGTAAAAAATTTATTAAAAGATTGAAAAAAAAAAAATTTTATTGCAGTACTATGAAAAGTAGGCGTAAAAATAGTAGGAATAATTTGAAATTCACACCAAATATTGAAAACTTTTTAAAACGTAAATGTACCAAATTTTAAAGTTTGACCTAAAATTGTATGCCAGTTAGAGCATTTTTTAAGTTAGTATTGTACGGAGGTGGTCGTAAGAGGGAGCAGATTTTTACAAAATTATTACCCAATATTAGGAATTACACAAAATACAAGTATACAAAATTTTGTTATTTTTTTTTCATTTTATGGAAGTTATGGCTACTTTATTGTTAAGGTTGTGTGGGAGGTAGGCGTAAAAGTGGGCGGATTTTTTTGATTTTTTAACTAGAAGTTTAAAATGTCTTAAAAGTGATTTCTGCAAATTTTCAAAGTTCTAGAATGACTCCTTGTATTTTTGGCCGGCCTCTCCTTCTTGCTTCTTCAGGATTTGCTTCAAAAACTTTTTTGGTCGCTCTTTCTTTGCTTATTCTTAAAACGTTTCCACCGTAAAATTTGCAATTTTATAAAGCGCGTTACATTTCGTCCTGTGATTAAACCATTGAACTCGTGGTTATACCGTATACGGTATGTACCGTCTTTCAATCGTATGGGACCGAATATTTTTGTGAAAATGTTTCTTTCAAATCGCATAAGAAAATTCAATTTAAGTTTTGTACATCTGGAGTTTTTGTTCCTTTGATATCAAATAAGTTTGATATGGCCAAAGTATGCTTTGTCTTGTATAGATGAGGAGGGATCCTTATTTATGCTGAGTACTACGCCTTAGTATTCAAACTCTTGCATGAACTCAAAAACATAACTTCCGATTCTGATGTGACTATCATAAAAGCACAATGGGTCTACAGCAGGCCTAGGTGTGTCAACCGACAACCACTATACCTTACTATACCTATCATGAAATCATCGTGTCATGTACTTCGTCCTTTCTTCATTTATGTATATTGAAGCCCGCTGGTTTTGTAGTTTGCAATAAGCGCATGAAAACGTTGTGAGGAGCCTCCCTATTTCTCGCAAGAATCACAATGACGTCAGCGTATGCGCATATTTGTGTCGATTTATAAAATAATGTGCCACCTTGATCTATTTCCTTTATTATTGAATGCAGTGTTAAATTAAACAAAAGCGTCGACATGGAGTCACCTTGCCTCACGCCGGATTCCATTTTGGATTCGTCAGCTATTTCGCCATTCATTATTACTTTAGCGATTGTGTATATAAGAGTCATATTGATCAAATTTATGTATTTTTGTGGGATACCCAGTACCAAGGAAGGGAACGAAAGAAATTTGGTGAGAAAAACCTGATTTGAGGCTGGCGAGCCCTCATCAGTCATAAATGACGTTAATGGTGGCTTTAGTAATGCAATAAATCGATCATTGAGCGCACTGTGTGGCAAGTTGCGCCGTCTTGTGGGAACCAAATATCGTCGGTGCTAAGGTGATTAATTTTTGGAAACAAAAAATACAATCAATAATACTCGATAGCGCTCGCGATTCATCGTAGCACCAGCTCATTCCTGATATACAAGCATTTTGCCGAGGCGCCTCGAGTGTGCATGTGTCGTGCGGCGGGAAAGATGCAGGTCGCAATTTTCATCAGAAAACAAAAACCCCGAAACTTTTTTTATTTTAGTATAGTATAGCTTCTAGTTAAACCAAGAAAATTAAACAAAAAGTGGTAAATTCAACAATTTTTCGCCAATTAAAAAAAAATCATTTTTTTGGAAAAACAAATTCACTTCAGATTGTTTAAAAAGTGGGTTAATGATAACTTTCTTAAGATTTTTTAGGTTTAACTAGAAGATAATTTAATTCCGAATACAATCAATGTTATCTCGTTTCGATAAGACGTTTAACTTTATCACTATCCTTCTCGCCAATGAGGAAAAATCGTAAAAATCGCACTTCTAACGATCCGGCCGCTCGTATACCTGCACGACGCTTGCTCACAATTTCTTCTGTAACTCCGAAAATATTTTAAATTTGCTTCTGAAATTTTGAGGACACATCCTTGGATAGTTTGGGAAGACATTTATGCAAAAAAAAATCGATTTTTTGAAGCCTCTAAAGCAGGTTCCCCCGGCTTGAAACTGTAGGTCCCTCCATTTGTGGAACAACATCAAGACGCACACCACAAATAGGAGGAGGAGCTCGGCCAAACACCCAAAAAGGGAGTACGCGCCAATTATATATATATATATATATACATATATAACCTTAAGAACTTAACCACTTAGCCGATAAGAATATATTATATTGATTGCCTTAATAAAGAAATAAATAAAATTATAAGCAACAGAAATACATAAACAGTTCTGAATATTACTTACGAAGATCAAGGTAATACATACAAAATTATCTTAAAGCCGGAATAAATGAAAATTATTTTCCTTATTCTTTAAATTTCTCTCTCTCTCTCATTCCTTATTTTTCAATTTTCTCTAATTAATTAGAGCTTTTCCAAATGTTTCTTACATTTTAACTTGAAGAAAGAATTAAAATCAATCTACAAATTTCAAACATTTTTTTATTTTTTTTTATATCTCCCCTTTATTTATTACAGTCTGTTATATATTAACAATATGTAATTTTTTTACAATTAGGGTCTATTATGTTCTTTTACCAATGTAAGAAAAATCTGTTATTATTATTGTTGTTTTTGTGATTACACTGTACATCTTATAGTTAGATCAGTCGGTGTGAGTCGCTTTAATCTTCGTTTGATATTTCCTGCTGGTGCTATTTTACGCATTTCTTCGTTTTGGTGGACTGACAGTCGCTGTATATGCTTAGTGCTACATAATGGGTATAATAAACACTCTGTTGATGACCAAATTTGGACAAACTAGAGCAAAAACTTAAAATCCTTGTCTGGAATGCAAACGGATTGCTTAACAACGCTCAGTAATTTCAGAAACGCACTTCACACAAAAACATTGCTTAAAAATAATAAATGTAAACCGATACACAATAATAAATACAAACCACCCAGACGGCACAGGACATGCTGGAACAGCAATAATAATTAAAAATACAATAAAATTTGCAGAAGTGGGACACTTCAAAAAGATTATATCCAATCTACAAATATTCAAATCAGTGATGGAAAAAGTGTATTCACAATTTTAATAGTCTTGGTGATAGATTCATTTGTGCCGGAGACTTCAACGCAAAGTATATAATTTGGGGCTTAAAAATTACAAATAAAAAAGGAAAGAATCTCTTACAATAAGTCCCATCTATAAGTCTAAAACACACGGGAGAACCAGCATATTGGCCCACTGACATAAATAAAACACCTGACTTACTCGTTTTTTGCGTCGTAAAAAACTTTGACTGTCATCTTTTCGAAATAAAAAGCATGCACGAGCTTTCATCTAACCACTCACCAATCTTACTAACGTACGGGAAAAAATTTAGTAGGGCAGAAGAACCTAATAAACTAACAAATAAAAAAACTGACTGGGAATCATTTCGTGATAAATATAGATTTAAATTTACAATTACACATTTCTTTAAAATCTAGTGCTGACATCGAAAGCGCAATAGTTTACATTAATGACATCATACAAGAAGCAGCTCATAAGTCAACACCTTATTTTAAAGACATAATCCACAAAAACAACGCTAACTGTCCAATGGTTAAGCAACTTGTTTTAGAGAAAAGAGAACTTCCGAGAAAAAATGGCAACAAAGTCGGTATCCCCCAGATAAAACTAAACTAAACAGAGCAACTAAAAACAAAATCCGAAAATGAAATCTCTCACTATTTACAATAAAAAATTTATCGGCAACAGTAGAAATTAACTACTCAATCTGGAAAGCAACCAAAAAGCTTCTAAACAAAACAATTCGCCAACCGCCTATAAGGGAGGAAAACGGAATATGAGCAAGAGCGAATGAAGAAAAGGCAGCAACACTAGCAGACAATTCCGCAGAAATATTTTCAAGCTCTACTAGTCCCAATACCTTCTCGTTTGCATCAGAGTGAACTCATACTCAAGAATATAAATTAAGAACGGTGACTATACGAGAAATCCAAAAAATAATAAAGACCGATATACAACCAATAAAATCCCCTGGATTTGACTAAATCACAGGACTAATATTAAAACAACTACCATCTCGCGCAATAACCTACATACGCAACATATTTAACGCTATGTTTAGGCTTAAATATTTTCCGAAGTTTTGGAAAATAGCGGAAATAATTGTTATTCCCAAACCTGGCAAGGATCCAGCAATAGCATTATCATATAGACCAATTAGCCTACTTCCTATTATGAGTAAAATACATGAAAAGCTGCTCATTGTGAGAATAAGACCAATTATTGACCAACACAAAGTGATCCCTGACCATCAATTTGACTTCAGACAAAAACACTCGACAATACAACAAATGCACTGAGTATCACATAAAATATTGAGTGAGCTAGAAGGTATTCTGTGTTGGCACATTGGACATAGAAAAAGCATTTGACAAGGGACTGATCACTAAGTTAAAACTAGTACTTCCTAACAATATCTGCACACTACTGGAAAGTTACATAACAGATCTACATTTCTATGTTAAGTTTAACGACAATACCTCATCACTCCGAAAAATTACAGCAGGAATTTAACAGGGTAGCGTTCTCGGACCACTGCTTTTCAATCTATACACTGCTGACATATCAGTACCCAGTGACGCAAATGCAATGTTGGCTACATTCGCAGATGACACAGTTTTACTCTACGGACATAGAAACTTAGCGAAAGTTACGAGAAAGATGCAACAAGTATTTAAGGGGGTCTTCTGGTCTCGAGGCCCTGAAATGAAGGGTTTTTTTGGGGATTGATTGTGACAAATCCTGTGAATATTAAAAAAAAAATTTTTTTTTATTTTAAAGGTACATGTCTTGGCTTTTAAAAAATGGTTTTGACTTTGAAAAAAATTAACACCCGCGACCTTGAAATGGCGCTGAAGACGTCCACCTCCAAACGAAACAGGTCTCCATTTTGGTCACGGTTTTTCCACCTGGGTAATCAGAAAGCAAAAATTAGATATGCGTTGTCTTCAGAGTTGCCCTGGTTAAGTTTTCCCGTGACAGATTTTTTTTTTTAAATTTTTTTCAAAAGTTATGCAACAATTTCCAAAAAAATTTTTTTTTGCTCATTTTTTGAACTTTAAAAGGTTATAAAAATGGAATGAAAAAAAATTTCAAAAATCGTACACGGGGAAACTTAGCGGTAAGTTTTCTGAACCTTTTAAGACCAAAACCATTGAAATCGGAGTATAACTACTATGAAAAGTGTGACCAAAATGCTTAAAAAACACGATTTTCGGGGAAACGCGTTTAAAGATAAAGTTTATGATAAAACGGCCGGAGGAGGGTACACTTCGGTGCCCAGAAAAATGTGAAAAAATGCGAATTTCAAAAAATCCTTTCTGTGGCGTATTCTCGCATACACATACAACAAAATTATGCAAAAAAAAAAAAATCGATTTTTTTTTCGCTGGAGACCAGAAGACCCCCTTAACAAAACCAAAGAATGGTTCGACTCGTGGAATATTAAAATAAATGCTCTGAAAACGCAGCAGGTTATATACATACCCAACAAAAAGGAACTTGATACCAAGAAACGTCACCATAAATGGAACTCCTATTACTACATCCTTATCTGCGAAATACCTAGGATACATTTCTACAGCAAACTACTTTGAAAGCATCGCATTAAAATCAAGAAGGACCAAATCAAAAATAGATTCAAACAACTCTACTGGCTGCTAAATAAAAATTCAAACTTTGTCCTTGTACAATAAAGTTTTAATCTACAAAACAATTATAAAACCTATCTGGACTTACGGAACACAACTATGGGGAACAGCCAAAAAATCGAACACTAATATTATACACAGACAGCAATCTAAAATTCTAAATCAAAAGAACTGGACATTACCACAATCAAAGAAGAAATAACAAAGGCCAGCAGAAAGTACCAGGCAACGATAGAAACACACTGCAGCAACGAAGTAAATGTACTTCCTACACAAGAACTCATGCGGATCCGCTGACTCCAACGCAAACGACCGATCGATCTTATATAAATCACGATTTTAGAAATATCACATAGCTGTTAAAAGAAGTTGATCCAGTATCTATGTATATTCTATTTTTAAAACGAATTTTATTGATAGTTGTACAAATAATATTAACTAACCCATAAAATCTCTTATAAAAGAATAATTGTTAATTAAATGACAAAAAAAAGAAAAAAAAATTGCCTGTATCGATAAAACTATAGGAAATATATTGTAATAAAAAATAATATATAAAAATATCGAGGTTTTGCAATCGCGAAATTGCGAGAAATGAATCACTAATTCGTTCTGCATACAATAGAAAATAAACAAATAACGTACGTAAAAACAAATCGACATCCCGAAATTCCAGGACTTGCATCACTAATTAATAGTAAATGCACTACTAAATATTTCATTAAAATTATGCACCACACACATACCCGTATTTAAGTATTTAAGACATCAATGGAAAATTACCTAAATTTTACCGCCCACGCCTCGGTCCGGTGACGCACTCTACAGTCTTTCTAATTAAATAAAAAAGGAGTTATAAGGACGAAATTTATGTGTAAGCTTGAGCATAATAAGAAGTAACCTGAAAAAGTTTTGAAAAAATATTAATAATCTTGAGACTTATTCAAAGTCAAATATTTTGGTATAGAATTTTTGAAAATGTAATATCTGCGATTTTTTTCAACAATTGTGTGCACTTTCTTAATAACTTTTTTAATTTTTTTAATAAAACAATGCTTTAAAATTTTTTTTAGAAAAAAACTTATTTTTCTGCTCAAAATATTAAAGAAACTTTTTTTCTTTTTTGTTACACATGAAAAATTTAAAAATATTTTGAACCTAAAAATTTAAAAAGCATGAATATATTGAAGAGAAAGGAAAAGTAGTTAAGGGAACGACGTTTTACGTTTTACGGAGTTAAACATGATTTTGCACACAAATTTTTTCATTGGCATAAAGACATTTGATTTGGGGAAAAACAAAAGCAATTACGTGTGACTACTTATAATGAAAGGTCCATTATTGGAAAAATTATTTAAAAAAAAATTAGAATTTTATTTAAAATTAATTTTATCAGCCAACCCTCGTATTAAAAAATATCTAACTCTCAAGCCCATAACCATACGGGTATGTATCCATACCCACTTTTGTAACGATTTATTGAAAAACTATTAAACGACACTCAATTCGCTCATTCATTTAAATCAAATAACCCCGAGTGGCCAATTCGCCAATGGCGCCAACAAATTAAAAGCAAACATGACTACATTTGCGTTCAACTGTTTCCCATTGATTTTTGTGCAAATATCAATTAAAATGAAATCGCATAAAAATAAATGTAATACCGGCGACGGACAGGACAGGCGACAACTCGCCGCACTGCTGCGGAATGAAGTGACCGCATGGCGGTGGTGTGATTGAGCAAATACGAGAACTGAAGGTCATAAGTGGAGAGAAGAGATGATAATTTGAGAGAAGAAAATGCATAGCATTGAATGAATAAATTTACTCATTTGCTCTGCAAAATTTGCGCCAAAGGGGCAGGCGGTTTGGAAGGTATTGGAAAGTGCGCACAAAGGAATCGCTGCGTGTCACTGTAGCAAGAGACGAATTTCATTTGGTTATTTGCTTGTTTGTTGAACCAATGTACAAATATGGTATATGCATTCACTTACAATCACACTAAGAGCACTCTGCAAATAGCTGGAAATGGAACTTTAATGCGTTGCTATGTTTCATTAAGCGAAAACTTAAAGCAATGGCAGCTGCAGTTATTTCAATGGAATAATGAAAGCACCAGCTGTTCAACAACAAATGAAATATTTAAAATTTGTATGAAAGTCACACAGATAAAAGCCATCATTTTATGATTTCCCGTGCGCTGGTGATAGTAGAATTTGCACATCGGAAATCTTCACGAACTGTAGCTGTTCACCATAAATGACGCTTAAACACATAGCTAAGCAAAAACTTAGTGTCTTCCTAGTACAAAATGAAGATTTGAATTTTTATTATTTTAAATTATAAATTAAATTATTAAATTATTTTTGTAAGAAAAAAATATATTAAAAATCAGATAGTGACCCTCTAAAGGTGGTTTTGTTGTACGAGAATTCTACTACAGCGCATTTTGGTGTTAAATCATCTGAAAGTTAAAAAAAAAATGCAGGATATCCGGTGCCAGAATTTAGAATTAAAATTAGAATTAAATAAATAATTGGCGCGTACACTTCTATTAGGTGTTTGGCCGAGCTCCTCCTCCTATTTGTGGTGTGCGTGTTGATGTTGTTCCACAAATGGAGGGACCTACAGTTTCAAGCCGACTCCGAACGGCAGATATTTTTATGAGGAGCTTTTTCATGGCAGAAATACACCCGGAGGTTTGCCATTGCCTGCCGTGGGGCGACCGCTATTAGAAAAATGTTTTTATTAATTTTGCTTTCACCGAGATTCGAACCAACGACCTCTCTGTGAATTCCGAATGGTAATGGCCTTACTAATGCTAATTTTTTTAAATATTTTAGTAACAATTACAAAGGTTATCGAGGTTTTGCAATCGCAGACAAGCGCAGATTTTATTTACTTTATTTCTTTTTAATTATTTAATTTAAATGTTGACTGTTACATGGAATGAGCTCTTGAAATCTTGCTTTTGTATTTCCTAACGCCCGCTGAATAAACCATTAACCCCGTGAGTAATATTTTCTTTTAGTGCTGCGATAGTCACCGGGTTTGTTTCATCAACCTGACTTTTGAGGTACACCCACAAAAAAATATCCATGGGGTAAGATTGAATGCCTTGGGTGTCCAGGATGTGTCACCTAAACGGCCAGTCATGACTGCAACGAAAAGCCAATAAAATTAAATGGGCATTTCATGGAAGAAATCGTACTGTTCGATAGTGAATAAAATTGTACTTGTTGAAAAAGAGAAATTAAGGAAACCACATAATTTTCTATAGTTTTTATGTTTTTAAACAGCAATATCTTAGAATTTTTTGTTCAAGTTTCTTTTATTTAATTTTAGAATAAAAAAAAAATTGAAATAAAGAAGCCACATTGAACAGGTAGTACCAGTGGAGCAAAAGCAATTGACGACAACGACCAAAATACTTGGATCACTTGACATAGAAACGCTCAATCGTTTACCTAGGACCTGACTCCGTTGCCATCATATACGGCTTATTTCGGACTTTTCTTTTAGTTTCTTATTAGCCTCATTAACATTATTTTTGTCATACTCTAGTATCACTTTAGCGATGTCATTATTTTCTTTTAGCAAAGTTATATGTAAATATTACCAGTTTAAAGTAATTTGAACCACAATTTATAATTTAGAGGCAAAAAAAAATGAAATCAGCTGTTCTGTTTTCGAAAAAGTAAATTTTAAAATAAAGTCAACAGTCAGTTGAAAAATAAATTTAAGGATAAGAAAACATTTTATGTAATAGTATTTTTATTTATAGGAAAATATTTTTGAGTTAAGCAAAAACTTTGAATTACCTTTACGCCTAGTCCCAAACTAGTGATTTGCGGCAAAAATAGGACTACTATTTTTTGATCTTTTACGAACATCTTCATTATAGCAAGAATACATGTTTTTAAATATGTCATTTTTATTCATCTAGTGGGTAGCATAATGCATAACAAAGCCATGGCAAGTTTTTATAAATTGGGCAAAATAGACGTACTAAACTAAGAATTTTTAATACGAGTGTAAAGACGGTCTTCTTGTATGGTTGGGACACCAAGAAAGTCACTAACAGAATCTGTATTCTGATATGCTTACCTTTTTTCAAAATCATTTTAATATAAGAATTAACAAAGTTATGATAAAATTAGATTGTTTAGCATTATCCTAACATACATTTGTATTTATCTAGCGGTTTAAAACTTATTTTTCCTTTGATATATACAATAGGTTATGATTATTATTTTGTATGTCTTTGGCATAATTTTAAAACTTATTTATATTCTCCCAAAACGGGCTTAAACAGGAAATAACGTATACTAAACTTCTACAATTTATTTGGTTATAAATTGATCAATGTTATAAACTAAATTTTCATCGTTGAAGTTGTAAGTATTGTATCGCCTATGATAATATATTGCTTTACTATTTTTATGTAACATATTATTATTTTTTAGTATTTTTAAATATATTGGTGATAAATGTTTTTCTGTTAGAGGTAATGATATTTCCCTTGCCTTTGACAGATATTTGTTTATCAGATCATTTTGTATGAATATCAGTTTACCAACAAATCTTACTGACGATTTCATTCAGAATTCAGATTCAGAAAAAGTCTATGCGTGATATTTCACATTCTAAGGTCAGTGTTTGGTTTTGGAATGCATTTTATTTTCGCTGAAAGTTTGTCGAATTTTCCGGCCCAGAGTTACAACTAATGTCAGTCTACAATGTAAGAACCTATTAATATCGAGATTAAACACCGAAAATAGCGTTGGATACTTTGCTAAAAGAAAATAATGACATCGCTAAAGTGATACTCGAGTATGACAAAAAGAGTGTTTATGAGGCTAATAAGAAAATAAAGGAAAAGTTCGAAATAAGCCGTATATGATGGCAACGGAGTCAGGTCCTAGGTAAGCGATTGAGCGTTTTTATGTCAAATGATCCAAGTATTTTGGTCATAGTCGTCAATTCTTCTAAGAATTGATATATATGCAAACTTGAGTATAATAAGAAGTAAACTGAAAAAAAACTAGAAAAAAATTTAATAAAATTTTGGGTATAGAATTTTTGAAAATGAAATATCTTCGGCTTTTTTATTACTTTTATGCATTTTTTAAATGTTTTTAAAATAAAGAAACTTTTTAAAAAATTCTAAATTAATTAATTAACTAATATTCCTGTTGAAAATTTTCAGGAACAATTTTTTGTTATAAATGAAAAACAAAAAAAAAAAATTTAGTATATTTATTCCAAAAAATTGATAAAAGATTTTGGAAAAAAAATCGATTGAGTGATTCTATGTCAAGTGATCCAAGTATTTTGGTCATTGTCGTCAATTCTTCTAAGAATTGATATATATGCAAGCTTGAGCATAATAAGAAGTAAGGTGAAAAGAAATTTAAAAAAATTTAACAAAATTTTTGTATAGAATTATTGAAAATAAAATATTTTCATTTTTTTATTACTATTATGCATTTTTAAAATGTTTTTAAATTAAAAGAAACTTTTAAAAAAAAAATTTTTTGGAAAAGAATTAATATGCCTGTTCAAATTTTTTAAAAATAACTTTTTTTATATATGAAAAACAAAAAAAAAAGTTTTAAGTATATTTATTTAAAAAAAATTAAAAATTAAAAATAAAAAATTTAGAAAAAAATTAATTATCCAGTTCAAAATTTTTAAGAACTTTTTTTTCTAATATAGTTTTGTGTTTAAAATATTTAGGAAAAGAAATTTTCTTACTTTCTTTGATTTAAAAAAAATTAGTTTTTCTGTTCAAAATATTTAGGAAAATTTTTTGTCCCTAAAATTAATTAATAACAAAAAAATTATATACTTTTTTTAACTACAAATTAAAAAAATCCTTTTTATATACTTTTTATTCTTTTCTTTTTTTTGAATAAAAAATGCTTTCGACTTTTTTTGTAATTTGTAATTTAGCCCTAACACAGCGGCAAATTAGTCACCTATCATAGTTCACATATACTCAACCCTCTCCTTTTCGTCCTTCGTTTTCCTTCACCTCTTTTTTCACCACTGACAATGGTATCACAAAGGATGATTCACGCTTCTTTCGTTCAAGTGGACCCACTTTCTGGGCAACCATTACAACCTTACCTAACCTAGTTTTTTCGATTACAAATAGGAATTAGGAATTTTGTTTGTTTCCTTTTTGTCAAACATTTTTTAAAGATTGTATCCCAAAAAAATTTAAAAAAAAAAACAGGAATATATTGAAAAGTACCAAAGATAGTTCACTTTAAAAAATGCTATACCAAAATTAGCAACATTGAATAAATGTCAAGATTATTAAATTTTTTGTTTTTAATTTTTCTCAGTTTACTTCTTATGAAACTCAAGCCCACAAATGAGCGGGTTTTCATACAAATTCACGACATTGTCCAAAATACTTTGATCACTGCCCATGGACATGAAAACGCGCTGAGGCTCCGTTGATGTATGAATTCAAGCTCATATAAATAAGTCGATCTTTGTAAGATGAAAGCTGTTTTAATTCATACCTTTAAATGGCATTAATATGAACAAAAATTCTGAAAATAGGACTCCTTAGTGACTCCTTTATAGTCCCAAATGTTTCCGCTGGGCATTCATACTTACAAAAAGGTTGAAATATTGATTTGCGTAATAAACAAATGTATTTCCTTTTATCCGAATATGAATCACATTTTGCTTATGCAACTTTATCACACCCAAAAGTTGCAGCGTGCCATTGACTCATTGGCATACGAGTATTTCGTGTTGTAAAGTAATAAATTCGCGCATATTATCACCTCCCAATTTACTTACTTACCATTTTAATGATTTTTTAATAAAATTCTACGAAATATGAGTCAAGATTTGTATTGGAATTTCTTTTTCACTGATACACAATCATTATTTTGAAATATACACCCACAGTACATTACGCGTTCATTAAAAATTGCAGCACACCCTTTCTGACACGCATGCAAAGGTTGCAAAGCCCTTTTTAATATCATCGCGCACGAATATCGCAACTTCATAACCAACAAGCCAATATTCTTTGTAGTCAGCAACTTAATTAAGTTGGGTGGGGCGATTTTTTCAATCTTTCATAGTCTGCTTATTAGCGCACTGGCAAGTCCAATCACTTCGTTGAAACACACACACACATATATGTATGTGTAAGTATTATAGATAGAACACACACACTATAGTACTACACGAAATCACAACCATTAACACATTGCCATTTTTCAATATAATTAATTAAAAGATGATAGCCCGTGGAATCCATACTGACACGTACCGTCGTAGCTTTTCCTCGTTACTTTCTGTGAGCCTTAAAGTGACTGCATTGAACTTTGGCTTGACTTTATGTAGATGTAGAGAGGGCCAAAATGCTTTGGGCGTTGACGCGAAGTGGTTTGAATCATGAAATTTTTAAAACTGTGGAAATATGTATGTATTGATATATGTAGTTATGTATGTGTTTATGCGTTTATATATGCAGGTAGCAGCATGAAAGGAAGAACAGCGAGTTGCTTTGCGAGCTCAAAGTTCATTGGAAGACAGTTTACGCCTTCAGGAACTAGTGATTTTTTATCGTAAAAGCACAAAGCAATAGCTTATCGCGTGACGGCATTACTGCGAGACGAACTATTACTAATAACCCTATTTTATTAAAAGCTATAAGAATAAAGGTGTGTAAAGCATGCTTTTAAGAAAATTGCGAAAATATTTATTTGTTACGTGATGCACGATTTGCATGCGTGTACGGGTAGGAATACTAGGTGGAGTAAAAAGTTTTGAGTATTTTTCGATAAATGTCTTTAGTGAACTATCCCGCTGTCTATTCTTCCTCAGGTTAGACTACGGGTATATGTCGGTGTAGAGATGGCACAAGGCTTCTATAAAAGTTGTTCAACAAATTTGTACTTGGTGAAGGTAGTTGAAGATTATAGCGTTCCAAAAAAACTTTAAGAGCAAATGGAAACAATCTTCAGTACCTCTACGGCCAAAGGGAAAAGCCAGAGCAAGCAGCTGAAAAAATTCGTGATGTTTATGAACCCAATATAGCACCGAATTCAATACTCGTAGCAAAACGATGACTACAAAAATGTAGTTCCCGAATATGGGCGTCAAAAATGCGACACGCTCGGATAGACCAGCGTCGTCGATGACAAAAATTGTCGGTTCAAACGAGCACGAGAGCGCTTATTCCATTGCCCAGAAATTGCAGATTAGTCGAAAACTGTTTAAAATCATTTGCAGCGGGATAATTAAAACTTTACTAATTTCATCATCGAAAAAATGTTGCGAACTTTACACTTCACCCAATTTTTATACAAAGTATTTTTTTCATACATTCAATAATTACCAACTGGTTGTAATGGTTTGTTATTTATTTATGCTTCTAAGGTGTGTTATGCCAATACCCTCCATTTATTTATTAAAATTTTTGGTAATAGTTTGTGAGTTTATTAGGTGTGTAAAATATGCAAGGGGCAATACATGTCCAGTGTGCCCGCCCACCTAAAAACTTCATTGCTTCGATTTCACTGAAATTTGGTGAAGATAATTTAATATACAGTCGCATAAATTGTGCTAAAGCGGCGGGAAGAAAATTTTGAGTGGTCGCCAAGATACTTGGGCTGAAAATTTTGAATTTTCTTGAGCAAGGATTTTTTTATTGAGTTGTAAATCAAGTAATTGTCGGTTTAAGAGAAAACAAATTAGATAATTGCTACACGATATTGTATATATATATTTGTCTTTTTTGTATATTTCCGAAAAAAGAAAATCGAAACAATTAAACAAATGAAATATGGGTTTAAAAATATTTAGCTTCAGAAAAATTGTCATCCATTTTTTTATGAAAAAAGCAAACATTTAGTGGGTTTACACCTCTTAGTTATCGACAATTTTTAATTTTTTTAGCAATATTTAGTTTGAAAAGCTAAAAAAATCATTAAAAAATCTGAATTATGTCGAAAATTAAATATTTTAATTTTTTGTTTAAGTTAATTTTTAATTTAGTGCTCAAGAATTAATAAAACTAATAAAAAATCATAAAATTCATTGAAAACTAAATATTTCAAGGCGATTAGTGGTTTTTTTTTAATCTCTTAATTTTTTTTTAATTTCTGTGAAGTTTCGACAATTTTTGCATTTTTAATTATGCTTAAATGAAATCTAATTTAAATAAAAAAAAAATATTTACGAAAAAAACCAACATTTCGTGGCTAAAAAAATTTAGCTTTCGAAGCTTTTGATTTTTTTTTAATTTTAGTTTTCAAAAACTGAAAAAAATCGTAAAAAATTTTATAATTTTTCAATTTTTTTTCATGAAAACTGGTAAAATCATAAAAAATAAAGTAAAAAACACTGAAAAAATCATTAAATAAATTTTTTTTCTGATTTGTGTTCTTCTTCTCTATTGTAGGACTGCGTTCTGTTCTTTCAATGAAAACAATTTTTCAATATTTTTGTTTTTGTTTTTTAACAAAATGTAATTATTTCACCAGTCGAATGGGGATCCAGACGTCAAGCACTCGTGCCAACGCTTTGTTGGCCTTCCTGGAAATCGCGGGGTTTTAAGTTGACCTTTCTTCACAATCTCTGTCAATCGCTCGATTTGTCAAAAACCAAATATTTTAAGGTAATCAAACCAGTTTTTAAAAACTAAATTAAAAATGAATTTAAAAAAAAATGAAATATTGAGTTTTTTCAAAAACTTTTTCTAATTTTTTTAAAAGTTAAAAGGCAAACATTTTGCGGCCTAAAATGTTTAATTTACGAAATATTTAAATTTATTTTGTTATAAAAATATTTAGTTTACAAAAGTTAAAACAAATCATATAACAATCATAATATTATCGAAAACTAAACGTTTGAATTTTTTTTAGTTAATTTTTAATTTGTTATCAAGAACTAAAAAAATTCGTATTAAGTCAGAATTTTATTTTTTTTATAGAAGGTTTTTTGAAATTCTTCATTGTTCTTTTTTTATTCTTTTAAAAGAACAGATACCTGTAAAATTTCGGAAAAAAATTTTTTTTTTCATAAAATTTTAATATAATCCTTTAAGAATGTGTCAAAAAAAATTTAGAACGTAAATTTAAGTATTTCTTATATTATAGATCGTCAACCGTGACGATTCTACTCGTATTCTTTGCGTTCGAGCGCTGGGAGAGGTATAGTTACGTTGCCGACTTTAGATGAATTTTTCTCAAAACTATATTTTCTCGAATTGGCGTACACGATAACTCGAAAAGTTATTGACCGATCTCCCTGAAATTTTGCACACATCTTTTTTTTTGATATTACTTTCTATGTGAATTTACAAGTTTTCGAAATTTTTTCGAAAAAATTATTTTTTCGAAGAAAAAAAAGTAGGTAAATTCGCCCCAAAATTACTTTTTTTTAAACATTTTATCCAGCGAATTTTTTTCCGTTTATTGTTAATACATATGGAAACTATAACATTAATAAAGAAAAAAATATTTGATTTTTTGTATTCAGGTCACTGACGCCGATGCTACAATGCCCACCGATTGAGAAGCCCCGTTGCGACCTTCCTGCAAGAATTGAGTGTACATCCGCCATTTTAAATGATTAAAATAAAAAAAATTTTGTATATTAATTCAATATATAAGTAAATTTTGTGCCAATTTTGAAAAAAATATATTGACTTCTTCATTTTAAATAATTTTAATGAAAATCAGGGGCAATATGGTCGTTTACAGGTATCTGTCCCCTGCAAGTATCGACAAAACGATAAGAAAACAAGCAAACATTGCAAATATGGCTAAAAATATTTAGTTTTCGAATTGTTAAAATTTTTGTTTTTTTTTAAATACATAGTTTTCAAAAACTAAAAAAAATTCTTAAAAATATTATAAAACTTTTTTTTTAAATTTGTCAAAAACTAAATACTTTTTGAATTTTTTAAAAAAATTGTTTTGAATTTTTTCAAAAGTCAATTTTTAATTTAAAAACGAAAATGAAAAACGCAAGCATTTAGTGGCTTAAAATTATTTAGTTTTCGAAACAATAATTTTTTTTGCTATGAAATTATTATATTTGATTTTCAAAAGTTCAAAAAATGTCTAGAACTAACCCTGTATAGCCAATATTCGACGGACCCATCTGGCAACCCTGAATCGCTTAATGACATACCGCGTTGGAAGCGTCAGTCTAAGCAGATTTTTACTATGGAACAGTACACGCCACGCAAGCGCTCCTAAATTGTTGAAATCTACATTCAACAAAAGAAGTCAATTGTGAAAACTCAACGTGCGTATAAAAAATTAAATAATGTGAAAAGTGCGCCTTCTAAGAACACCATTAAACGTTTGTATGAAAGGTTTTCGACTAGTGATGCTCTTTCTAATCCAAAGAGGCCAAATCAAAACCGACCAAGGCGATCGGATGAGAATATTTCTCTTGTACGGGCCAGTGTTGAGGCGTCGCCAAGAACATCCCAAAATCGCCGTTCTCAGCAGTCGGACCACTTTACAACGAATTATCCGCATTGATTTGCATTTATTCCCGTATAAGATTCAATTGACGAAAAGATTGTTGCCTGCGGACAAGCCTGGTCGATTGGAATGGGCCCAAAAAACAAATGGGTAAGTCGAATATGGGCAACCCTGTATTTTTAGACCACCAAGTGTTTTTTTAATTTTCTCAAAATTATTTTGCTATTTTTGTCAAGTTTCGACAATTTTTACATTTTTAATTATAATCACAAGAAATCTTGGAATTTGGCCGGCCTACAAAAAAAACAACTGAATTGGTTATGCGCTTTCAGATATATTTTTTCCCGTGGCTCCTAAATGGAACATAGGGTCTCAATCGACCATATTTTGCATTTACTTACAGTTAAATATTAATTAGAAAGAAATGAAATATTTTAACTGGTTTACTGGCTCAAAAGCATTTATTTATTTATTTTTATAAAAGTATTTAGTTTTCATAAACTTAGAAAACATGTATAAGAAATCATTTTTTTTTTCTAAGTTGTACAAAACAAAATATTCTAGGTTGCTAAATACATTGTTTTTAATTAATTTTTTTTTGATTTTTTTTTAATTTTTTTCAAAAGTTAATTTAAACTTTTTTTTTAATTTGTCAGAAGTTAATTTATAATTCAGTTTTGAAAAACTAAAAAAAAATCATAACATTTTTCTCTAATTCGTCGAAAACCAAATATTTTTAAGCACTAAACAAGTTTTTTTTCCATGATTTTTGTTCGATATTCCGTAAATTTGGTATAAAATGTTTAGATATCGATGTTATTATATTATATTATATTATATTAGTTTCTTCTTCTTCTTAATTGACGCGATAACCGCTTACGCGATTTTGGCCGAGTTTGAAAAAGCGCGCCAGTCGTTTCTTTCTTGTGCTAACCGGCGCCAATTGGACACTACCAAGTGAAGCCAAGTCCTTCTTCACCTGATCTTTCCAACACAGAGAAGGCCTTCCTATTCATCTGCTACCACCAGCTGGTACCGCATCGAATACTTTCAAAGCCGGAACGTTTGTATCCATTCGGACGACATGAGCCAACCAACGTAGCCGCTGGATCTTTATTCGCTGCGCTACGTCTATGTCCTCGTAAAGCTCATACAGCTCATCGTTCCATCGCCTGCGATATTCGCCGTTGCCAACGTGCAAGGTCCAAAAATTTTAAAAATATTAGTTTAGAGAGAAAATAATTTTCGTTAGCAAATGTCCAACAAAATATAACCTATGCCTTATTGAAAAAATATTAATTTAAAATCTTTTTTATAGGAAAGCCGTAACCACAAAAATCTGAAAAAAATTTAAATATTAAAACTCAAAAGTATTTATCACCGAATGACAATCACACGCAAACAAACTCAACTACAACCTCTGCACGTTGGGCTCTCAAAAATCATCTTCAGCTCCGCAATAGAAAATTTTAAAATTTTCTGTAAAATTTTCTTAAAATTTCTGTCAATTTGAAACCATTCAGATTTCAATTATCCGACTTGATCGTAGTCTCATCCGTTTCGATACATTTTACTTGAATCAGACGCTGTTGTAGCATCAAACGTGTATTCCTTTAACAATATAATAGCTATGAGGCATAATTTTCCTGAGAAGAGTTCAAAGACTCTTGTCTCCATTAGACTATTTGCGCCACCGAAACTTAGTTTGAGAAAATCCAACTAGGCCAGTGCATGTGAATTTGAATGCAAATGTAATGTGTGTAAAAGGCTTATTATTAGCATTAACACTCTGACTGCTTACCAGTGTAAACAGACGAACACCAACAATGGCTACAATGAGATCAGCAGCAACAGCATCCGTAGCGTTGTAAGTGCAACATAAACAAACAACAGAGCAACAGTAACAATGGATGCCAACAAAGCAACCGACACAGACACTTCAGTAGATTATTTCTGAAATGCAAGGACATCAGCTACAATAGCAGTAACAGCAACAAGAGCAACAACAGCAACAACATCAACATAGTAAACATGAATAATAACAACAGCAGTGAGAGTGTCTTGTGCATCAGCTAATGCCTGCCCATTTGTCGGTATAATTGTATGTGTGCACACATACATTAACACATGCTCATATAACCGTATGTAGGTAAACGTATGCTATACGTGCAACACTTGCACTTGCTTGTTGCAGTTCATTGCCGGTTTTTTGATGCTATGTTTAGCATGAATGTCCGTAGACATGATTGGCATAACCGCTGATGAGTCGTCGCCGCTATTGCTGCTGCTGTCGTTCGTATTTTGTTTGCACGCAACTGTTGCTATTCTTGCCTCATTTGCATGCAGCGGCAGCTGAAGCTTGCACTGCGGTTATTTTTGTACCACTTACGTCCAGCAGCTAAGCTTGAGTCAAGCGCAGTGAGTGCAGCATGCGTAAATATACAAATATTTATGTGCATGTATTTATATGTGCACATGTATACATATGTATATATGCCATGGTAATCGTCCTACCGGGAAATATTCCAATATCGAACCAGTTCGCTTCTTGTGTACTTAGCACCTTGACTGTTTCGCCATTTTTCATTATTTCGTTAGTATCTATTACTAAATGTGATAGATCGAAAATAGTGCGGTCTGCATACATTTTTCGATAGTGCAAAGTACTAGTACTAAAATTTATTAAATGAAGTCTAGTATGATCGAGGATGTGGCAACAAAATGGTGCGGAAGTGCTAGTTGGATTCTGCAGAATCACCACTTTAACCAACCAACCTAGTATGATCTCCAACAGTTTTGGAACTAATACTAAATTTGACTTATGAAATTTGATATACCATCCATCTCCATATCTCGATGGTTCGAAACTAGTAATGAATGATAGGTATGAGGTCTAGAATGCTTTGCATTAATTTTTCACTAGTTCATTACTAGTACTAAATTTGACGGATGAGGTATAGTACGCTCTAGATCCTATTTGCAGTGGCTTAGAACTAGTACTAAATTTGGCAAGGCCTAGTATGCTCTGCATCCATTTTGCGATGATTCGGAATTAGTACTAAATTTTAGAGATAAGGTCTAGAAAGCTAATACTATGCTTCAGAACTAGTACTAAATTATAGAAATAAGATCTAGATTGATCTGCATACAGTTTACCATAGTCCAAACTAGTACTAAAAAATCTGCAACCATTTTTCAATAGTTTAGAACTAGTACTAAATTTAATTTCTCACGCTTTGTATGATATTAATCAATTTCTCAATTATTCGGAACTAGTACTAATTAATAGAAATGAAATCTGGAAGGTGCTGCTTTCTTTTTGCGATAGTCTGAAAGTAGTAGGTACTAAATTTAACTGATGAGGTATAGGTTGCTCTGCATCCATTTTGCAACAATTCGGAATCAGTACTTAATTTGACCGACGACGTCTAGTATGCTCTGGACTCATTTCGCAATAGCTAGGAATTAGTACTAAATTTAACATGCGATAGTTTGAAACTTGTACTAAATTTGACTGATGAGATGTAGCATACTCTGGATCCCTTTTGCAAAAGTTCAAAATAAGTACTAAATTTAACAAACAGGGTCCAGTATGCTCTGCATCCATTTGCAATAATCCGGAATTAGTACTAAATTGAACAGACGAGGCATAGTAAACTCTTAATTCATTTTGCGATAGTTTGGAAATAGTATTTAATTCATGCAGGTCTGATATGCTCTGAATCCCTTTTGCAATAGTTGGGAATTAGTACTAAATTAAAGAAACTAGGTCTAGAATGTTCTGTATTAATTTTGCGCTGGATCAGAACTAGTACTAAATTTTACGGATGAGATATAGTATCCTCAGGATCAAATTTGCAATGGTTCGGAATTGGTACTAAAGTTGAGAGGCGAGGTCTAATATACTCTGCATCCAACTTTCGATAATTCGGAATTAGTACTACATTTGACAGATGAAAACTAGAAGGCTCTGTATGCATTTTGCGATCATTTTGAAGATGTACTAATTGATGCAGATAATATTTAGTACTCTACGTACTCTTTTTTCGGTACATCAGAATTGGTACTAAATTTATCAAATGAGTTTTGGAATGGCGCCGTGTGCTGTCTTCGTGGTTTGAACTAGTACTAAATTTTACTTATGAGTTATAGTATGCTTTACATCGTTTTATTTTGGTACTTCGGAATTAGTACTAAATTTAGCAGCTGAGAATTATTATTCCATTTTTATAGTTCAGAACTAGTACCAAATTTGACAAATGAGGTGCAGTACGCTATGCATTTTTACTATAGTTCGAAACTAGTACTAAATTTGTTAGCTCAAACTTAATATTCTACGCATCCATTTTTCAATACTTCGGCACTGAGTACTAAATTTGAGAGATAAGTTCAACAATGTATTATAAGTTGTGCACATATTTTCGATAATTTGAAACTAGTACTAAATTTTACTTATGCTAACTCTTATATATTCATACCCTTTTTGGCGGTACGAATTTAGTTCTAAGCTGAATTTCCACAAACTCAACTCGAACCAGCCACTTGCTGCATCTGAAACCAAATCATTACCCCACGTCACGGTCAACACATATGAAAAGAGTGTTTCTTTGCCTATACTTTGCTGGCTCTTCTGGTGTTAAACTCAAAACACAGTTGTCACTACGCGCACTCTAAGTAGCTCCAATGGTACCAAATAACGAAATTGCACTATTTTTGCTTCAAAAATATACTTCACTAGCTTACGCTTTCCCTACCGGGTTGTTGCTCGCACATATAAATATATATATAATATATATTTATGTACTTGGTTGATTTTGTGTGCGAAACTACACACTTTTCTTGCTAATTTTCACATTTACTTAGTTGGCGCTCTTTGGGGCACACTCACCTTTTCAAAGCGTGGCCCATTGCGCATTGCTTGCGTGTGTGCGTGTGTGTGTGTAAATATTTTCACTTTTTTATATAATATTTACATTTGTTTGTACTCACATATAGACGCAACGCTGTTGGCCTCATTGATGTGTGCTGTGTTATAGAAATAAGGACGTTGGAAGATGTCATCTTCTGCAGTTGACCTACATTTAGGCGTTACACCGCAGCCATTCACTTCAGCCTATCCTTGGCACAAGAACTCGCTGACACATAGCAAGTATGCACTTGCGCAAACACATGTAGCCATGTTTGTAGCCGTGCATTCAGGTGTGTTTGTGTCACTTACTGACACGTTACCATCAAATATTCTAAGGCTAAGTGTGCAAAGCAAATAGTGCGAGTCGTCTTTAAATATTCTTTCATATTTGTTGGCATACCTCAAGCATTTAGGTCTTTATGTAAATATACATAAATAAACTTGTGCCTAGGTGTGTGTGTGTGTGCGTGCTGACTGCATGTAATTCAATTACTTAGTAGCGCATCTGCTGGTAAGTACTGAGTGCCACTCAGTTGAATTGCTTGCTCTTCAAGCCGAATTTATCTATATTTTGCTTGCTTGCTAATTAACAACTACACAGAGTTGTAAAAATATGTACAAAAAATATAGATGCATATTTTTTTATAAAAAAACCAATTCTTTTGAAATCAACATTAATTACAGTTTACACTATTAATTAGAGTTGTGCCCTTTTCGACCCACTTTTTTTCGAAGCAGAAATTGGATTATCGGTCAAGTGCATCTTTTTCACCTGCCTCGATTTGCTGGTTAATTGCCATCTTAAGTCTCAAATAGACATACACAAACGGGTTGTTGGAATGTTAGAATATTTTTCAACAGTAAAGTGAGCTTTAACGGCATTCACACTTAAATCTGTTGATACAAGCACACAAGACACATATCAGTTTTTCTAATATATTTTATGTGTAAATAAACAGCACCACGGGACCACCATTAAAAAATTAAACAACACCCACCCAGCTCGGTCACGAACAGCTCCGCTGTCAGTGAAGAAAGACTCAAGGTAGTCAATTTCACGCAGAACCAAAGCAACTCGGCCCTTCGCGGACTTTAATATGGCGAATTTTGAATAAGAATTCGCACCCTTACAACATCAACTCGCACATGAGCTCCAAGCTGATTACCATAAGGAAGGTAATTTGTTCGCTTGTGGCTTGGAGCTATTGGAGAGGACCCTGGGGAGAAATGGGGAGGCTTCCAGCTCAACCTTGAAGGCGGTTGTGCGACAGATCACCCGTGACTACTGGGAAACATAACTTTTTTCAGTATTCATTGACATTTCATCATGAAAAGACTAACGTCTCAACAACGTTTATAAGTCGTACAATTGTATTATAAAAATTGACACTCTGTGAAAAGTGTTTATCCGCATATTGCGACCCGACTTTTGTTCAGCGATGAGACCCATTCATCGGAATATGTACGTAGACGATGGGCTGCAGAGCGTAGACACGGAGCAAGAGTCTGCATGGCGTTGCAAATCAGATATATACATCATTCAGGGGTCTTCGAGATACGCAACTACGGTCAGCAAAGCAATCGGGTAAACTCCTCCAAGCTTCCTCTATGACATACGAAAACGTTCTGAGCACATGGTGGTTGCCTTGGTCCTAACGAGCTAACTTCGCAAAATTCGATAAATACGTTTTTGATACCAACTCATATATCATAATAAAGAGCGTTCTTCGGGTAATTATGTTTGTTTATGATCCTTTTAGCTTAATTGGCGATCTGGCGTCACCTGGGATGCGCTTGTGCAAACACATGGGCACAATGCATGGCAGTCATGGGTTCGATTATTACCACGAATGCATGTCGCACGTATGACACGCACGTACCCTCGGCCAGCTTTACTCAGGACCTTCACCTTCATATATTCTGTGACTCGAGCAGTGCGGCGTATGCGGCAGCTGTTTAGTAGCCTCGAAATCGCGAGTCAGAGTGGCACCACTGAAACCAGTTTCTATACGACGGTTAGAGCTGATGGGTGCCATTTTACGCCTGCAACTCGCAAAATTTATTACAAATGAATTGACTTTGCCGATTAGCGAGGAAGTGTACTGCACTGATTCAAAGAACGTTCTCCACTTGATCCGGTCAGATACACGAAAGTTCAGTCAATTTCTTGGCGTATAAGTGGGAGAAATTTTAGAATCATCTACCATCAATAACTGGAGGCGGGTGCCCTCAGAGGACGACGGTGGCGATGACGCCACGAAATTGAATTCAGTAGTGAATTGCGTTGGGTCTAAGCACCCCTACTCTTTACTTCACCTTCCTTGGAGTGGCTAGAGCCCATTTCAGTAAACTCTGCAGAACCTGATTTAGTTCATCACATTGAGTTTAATACAACACTTAGTCTCACATCCTGTACGGAAGTTGTACCTCATGTGTCGAGGTTCAGTAAGCGGAGAAAGCTGCGTGGTGCAACAATATACACTTCGCCCTTCCTTCAGTTAATAAGCAGAAGACCAGCAAAATCAGAGTTCAGCCTAAGCGAGACCTTCGAAGAGGAAGTTAAATGTATACATCAATGCGAACTGATAAGTTTTTTAAATGCTCGCCTTTCATTGATCAGTTTGGATTGCTCAGAATCAAAGGTCCAAACAATTCGATAGAGAGTTTCTGTTAGTGTGAAAATACCCATAATTCTGGGTATTTTAATTCTGCTCTCAAGGCATCTAGTATATGCTCATTTATATACACTGGTGTAAATTTCTTTGAACCAACCGATGGCGTTGTTGGTAGACACCATGACAAGCGCTGAGATGTGTTATTCACGTGCCTCTCTGTTCACGCAGTCCACATTGAAATTGTCTGTCATCGTGGAGCCGTGAGGTGGAGTGTTATCTAGAAGTGGAGTGGCGTTTTACACCTCCCACCGCACCGCATATGAGTGAAGCATGGGAGAGGATGATCCGATCCGTCACATCTATTTTATCGGAGACACTTCGCTCGAGCATCACACACGCACATACTTGAATTCCTGAACACCCGTCCTAAAAATATCCCATACCAACTATGGAATGGAGCTCCATTTCTTCATGTGCTATTTTGAAAACCCTTTGGCTCCAATACGATATACGAAGAACTCAGAAATTTATTTGGACTCCTCGCCATTCAATTTCCAAACTCGTATCTGTGTTTACCGGTCACTGGACACGCGGAAAAGCTAGGGTTACCTTTTAACCCCCATTGCAGAAGCTGTGGGGTACTTTCAGAGAAGAAGACTGTAGAGCATTTTCTCTGTAAATGTCCGGATTTGGCAGCTAGACGACTAAGGTCACTGTGCTCTCCTTTCTTCGACCGCCTGGGACAGTGTCGCAACCTAAATCCAATCAATCTCCTCCATTATATTGTACAATATCAATAGCTTTGGCTGGCTGTAGATATCTGCCTGTTGGAGGTCTCATAATGGTATCAAAGCGCCACTATAGTGCTACTTGAGGAGTGCCAGACCGACACTTCAACCATTTCAAATACTTACCTAACTATGAATTATTAAAAATGATAAATCTAAAAAATTGGTACAACTTTTGGGGCACTTTTCCAGAATATTTTTATTCGGCTATAGAATACTGACATCTAAAAGTATAATATATATTGTCAAAAAATAAGAAAATAAGATACCTTGCTCACTCATCTCCGGAGCATAGGGCCCCGACAAGACGCTTGTCTTGCGTTGGTTTCGTTAACCTGTTTTGATTTCTGACAGGGTAGATGATTAGCCTGCCGCTACCAGTCCTAAATGATGGGAATGCCAACCTGTCGTTGCTAAGAAGCAACGCCTTCTTACTGCTTGGAGCGCCCTCTGTGTCTCACATTTTTCTGCCAGAAGGATCGCACAGATGGTTGAGGACTTCGCTAAATTTGGTGTGTCTGCGCTATTAACGCGGTTGCCCGCTTCCTCTTGCTGGCGTCACTGATGCAATGTGTAACTGAGTGTTTTGCTTTGTTTTAGCAGCCACAATGCAAATAATGCGCTGACTTTTGTGCGGGAGTAAGGACGGAAAGATAAGTTTTTAGGTTTGAAGAGTGAGATTTTTTTATTTTTTGTTTTTTTAGAATAGAAACTAGGAAAGTAGGTAGGTTTGGGAAAGTGCGAGGACCGTGCTTTACGTGGGGTGAAAACCCACAACCTCTGGGATGGCAGGCTAGTGCGCTTACCCTAGACTACCGAGGCCGATACTGAATAGTAAAAGTAAATTTTCCAATTTACAGGCCACGATGCAAAACAAACGGTTGGGCTCGATTGGTATGACCTATAGTGGTTTATTCTCTAAAACTAGCGTTTTTAACAATTGAAACATAAAATATATATAAAGTTTAAACCCGTCCAGCAGCAGCTTTCGCATTCGCCAAAGTCTGAAATTCTTTCAAAGTGTGAAAGTCTTAATTGATCGATTACGTCCCTTATTTTTAGAGAGCCCACAAGCTTTAAATGTAAATTCAACAAGATTAAGCGAGCTCTTGATTGCGTAGGCAAAGCCCTGGCAGTGAAACAAAGCTTCAAGTGAAACTATTTAGCAGCTAACGAGTAATATTGGCCTTTGACGCATTTCCAAAGAACATACGCTTTTGGTCACCCCTTTCTGAGTCTCTTTATTCATCCGAAATTAAAAAAAAAGAAAAAATAAGAGGAAGTTTTTATTAAAATCTGATTCATGCCAGCAGATAAAATTCATTCGAAAATAAAAGGTGCATTGTAAAAATTGCAAAATAATCTTATTTGCCAAGACCAGAATTTCAGCGTCAAACTTTACTGCATTATGAGCAGCATCTGAGATCTCCACACCTCCGATACAGTCTCTTGCCAACATTAGGGGCCAGTTGTGATCCAAGTGGTATCACTTTTTATAAGTTGAGTTCAATTAACCCTAAATACAGGGTGGGCCAAATAAGACCTACTAATGTTAAACACAAATAACTTTTGGTGAATTGTTTTTATACATTGAATATATTTTATGGAAATTATGTATGAAATATTACATCAGACAAATGTCCACCATTTTTCTCGATATAAGGATTGGCTCTTTTTAACGTGTTTTCCATTACACCATGTAATGTTTTTGGTTGAAGGTTCAGTATTTCGTCTCGAATATTTTGCTTCAACTGTCTAATAGTCTCTGGTTTATTAAGATACATTTTGTCTTTTAAATATCCCCATAAAAAGAAGTCGGGCGCAGACAAATCTGGCGAACGAGGTGGCCAAGCGAAATCTGAATTTTTTGAAATCAGACGTTCGCCAAAAATTTCACGCAGCAGGTCCATAGTTTGCCTAGCAGTATGCGCAATTGCTCCATCTTGTTGAAACCACAAATTAGGATACTGCTCCGCCATTGGCCGCAAAAAGTGTCGTTCTGGAAATGCCCAATTGGCTGGAACGACGGTGAGTTGAGACAGATGGATCATCTGCAACACTCTGCCGCACAATTTCCACGTTGTTTTCAGTGCGAATATTGCAATGGGCACGTCGTCCACGACGGTCGGCCACTGAACCCAGTTCTTCAAAACGACCGACCAAACTCCTAATCATGAAGGCTGTGGAAGCTGATCTGGAATTAAAATGTTGCCTATATTTACACTGCGTTAAAACAATTGATCGTTGACAAGAATAGAAAAACTCGATAATTTAAACGCGTTGTGTTGTACTGAAGAGTTCCATAATAAATTTCCAACAATTCAATTATATCCTACAAAAAGAGAAAAATAAATATGTCAAAAAATAAAAAAAGTTATTTGTGCTTAACATTAGTAGGTCTTATTTGGCCCACCCTGTGCTTATAGAGTGCAGATTTATGTTCACAAAAGTGCATTCACTAATATATTTTTCACGTGCATACGAGTATAAACAAAAGCCCCCCAATGCCATAAACCAGCATAGCAGGCCGGCGTATATTCTCCAGTAATTTATATAACCAAAAAGTCGTTTAAATCGTACCAACAACAATTTTCTAGTACTGCAGCAATTTACATGGTTATAAATTTTCAAATTTCCCAGCTGCATACCACTTGTTTGTGAAAATTTGCCATTTTTCATGCATCCAACCGAGCGTCCACTAGACTACACTGTGCAACAAAATTTTATTTTCTCGATATCAATGGCAAGTGATTCGCCAGAAGTGGTAGCTTGCGTGGCGCTGAATTCGAATTTGGCCAAAAAAATTTTACCATACAAATATAGAGAAAATTTTACTCAAAAGAAATGAACTCAGAATACTTTTTTTTTTTGTAATAAACGAGAATATTTGTTTTTTTTTCATTTTTCTTTATTTATTGAATCTTTCTTGTATAAGAAACTAACAATAAGTTTACAAATCTTATATACTAGAGTAGTATGTTTCCTTGCCAGTACTAAGAAACGAATTATTTGCTCAAATGAATATATATTTACATATATGATTAGATCGGTTGTGAATCTCCAATTCTTCATAGTTGGGAGCTGGAAAGGATGGGTTTGCAGTCTCCGATTCTTCGTAGCTGGGAGCCGGAAAGGCCTCGTTGCCAGTCTCTCTTAAAGCTTCCTTTGTCCCTCATGTCGATTGTGAAAATGTTGTTGTTTTTTGTTTTTTTTTTTTCGAATGTGATAGATGTGGTTGGAGGAAGTTGTGGACGGACTCTCGTGTGAGATGAGATAATTAAGATAGTGCAGGCTTGAAGATGTCTCTTTTTTTTCAATCGTGTGTGACCTTCATCTAAAAGTAGATTTCGCGCTAGTTTATTGGGATGGTCTTCTAGCTTTTGTAGGTATTTTTTGCTCAACCGTACTATTTCATCGGCTACACGAGGTATGCAAATATCTCTGTGAATGTTAGCGTTCTTTATATACCATGAAGCTCCCGTGATTATCCGCAAGGTTTTAGATTGCACTCTCTGAAGTTTTTCGATATTTGAGGGCGTAGCCGTTCCCCACATTTCTATACCATATGTCCATATTGGTTTTAGCATGGCTTTATATAGTAGCACTTTGTACTCTAGAGGTAATGCTGATTTCGAATTAAGCATCCAATATATGCTTTTCATTTTAAGCTTGATATTCGACACTTTCTTTTCAATATGATTCCGCCATGTGAGTCTTCTATCTAAGTGAATTCCAAGATATTTTATTTCGTTTTGCTGTGGTATATTCTGACCATTTATTGTAACTAAGTAATATGCACGCATTTGGTTTCGTTAACCTTTATTCTCCAGTTTTTAAGCCATACTTCTGTTTCAAGTATATGCCTTTGTAATATAGACGTTGCTACTTTTGGGTCTGTGTGAGTGCATCGGCAAATGTTGATGTCATTGTTTGGCTCGTCGTTGGCATATCAGATGTGTATAGTACATATAAAATATGGCCTAGAACGCTGTCTTGTGGAACTGCAGCGTCTATTCTACAATGCCGAGAGAAAAAATCTTTTTGCTTTAGAACAAATTCTCTATTAGTGAAATAGTTTTGCAGCAAGAGGTGTACATTCGTAGGCAGTAAACTAGTAATTTTGTGAATTATGCCGCGGTGCCATACTTTATCGAATGATTGTGGTACGTCTAAGAACAGTGCAGTGCAGTACTGTTTTTTCTCAAAGGACTTTCGTATAAATGACACAATGCGATGAACTTGCTCAGTTATACTATGTTTTGCTCTAAATCCAAATTGGTGTTGAGGAATAATATTGTTATCTTGAATAAAGGGCATTATTTTCTGCAAGAGCAACTTTTCAAATAGCTTTGAAAGTATGGACAATAGACTAATTGGCCGATATGAGGATGCTTGGCTTAAGTCTTTCCCAGGTTTACCAATCATAGTGATTTGAGATACTTTCCAAGCGTTTGGGTAGTAGGCAGTACGAGAGATGGCGTTAAATATGTGGCTGATATGAAGAATGGCAATATTTGCAAGCTCTTTTAGCATTTTTGGGGTGATTTTGTTGAACCTGGAGCTTTTTTAGGTTTAAGTTGATTAATAACTGAGACTATGTTATTTTTTTTAAACTTGATTGGCTTTTTTGGTGGTTGCAATATGTCTATTGGTAAACAAGTAGTTGCAGAAGACTGATTGGGAGTGAAGACAGATTGCAGATGTTCAGCAAATACACACCCTTTTTCAGAATCCGTACGTGTCCAATTACCATATCCTAGTCGAATTGGTGATTCGTACTGTATGGGCCGATTTATATTTTTTGTGGCCTTCCACAATGCGTAATCTGTTTGGTCCGTCGGAGTAAGATTAGAAAGGAAATCATGAAGATGCCTCTCCTTTTCTTTTTTACGAGCCCCTAGTAGGTACGAGCCCAGGATTCTGTGACTCCTGTGGCCTAATACCTCACAGTTGGTGATTAAGTGTTCCGGAGACTCCTCTTCATCACAGCAGAACCTGCGTAATCTTGGTCAAAAAGACCATCTACGAAAAAAGTAGTGCCAACTTGAAAACCTAACCTCTAAAAAAAACACCCTATACTAGATAATTCTATTGCCTGAAAGTGTTTATTACAGGCAAAGTGGCCCATAACTGCTCCACAAAGTAATCTGAAGCCATTTTTTATTTAGGGTTAGAGTAGATTTTGCTCTGTTGGCATTGAAGTTCAAAAACTTTTTGGAGTGATTTAGTCCGCTTGCGCCGTTCCAGTGTTCGCTGATTTTTGTTTGGACACATTTTTTGGTTTCGTGTTTTATATTATTTTTGTGAAAGCCGAAAAATGGGGTTGGTCCAATAAATAGCCCTTCTACCCCTTTTTGGGCATAAAAGTTTGCCTTCTCATTTACTTCGTATCCTTCATGTCCTGGTACCCAAATCAGTGAGACCTGATGATGAGTGGCCAGTTTGTTGAGTGCATTGTTACACTCTAGTAGGACTTTTGACTTGAATGTGAAGCTATTCTAGGCTTTGAGAACCGATTGGCTGTCCGAAAGTATTTTAATTTTTACTTTCTCGAACCCTCTTTTAGATATGAGATCCACTGTTTCCATTATGGCGAAGAGCCCCGCATGGAAAACCGTGATAACTGTACTTAGTGTTAAGGATGTGTGTGCTCTAGGCTCCACTATTCTTGCTCCTACTACTTGGAGCGTTTTGGTACCATTTAATTATCAGTAAGACATATAAAAGAAAATAGTGAAAAAGATGTATATAAATAATATTTTTTTCCCTCGGATACGGAATAAAAACTAGTTGAAAAATAAAGAAAACAGTTGAAAAGCAGTTTTATTGTAAAAAAAAAGGAGTCACGTCTTACTCTGATATCGTTTTTTGAAAGTTAATCACTTCGGACTTCAATTCTGCATTTTCTCTCATTTGCCCAAAAGTGAGGTTATTTCGAAATGTCCTTAAATTATAGTTTGCGTTTTATTAAGTAAAAGGTTAACACAGATGAAGGAACTCTATGCACACTTTCGCAAGCATTACTTGAAGTTTTACATACTATGAATGAACCATTTCCGTCAATAAGCAGTAAGCTTACAAATCTCTGTTGAGTCTTGCTGTTAATTGGTTGCAGCGCTTTAATAGCACTTTTGCACAAAGATTCGCTAAATGAAAGCATCCAGCAAAGTATTAGTAAGCTTTGTTTTTGGAAATTCGAAATTTCAGCGCGGACTTTTTCGTTTATAAAGAAGTGTAAAAAATAACTATCCTTCTTTTTTACCAGAAATTTTCCTAAATTTTCATGGCGTACAAAATGTTCCACCCATTCTTTTCAAATTTGGCATATCAGATCTAACGTAACCAACTAACCTCTTCTTCTTCTATCCTTCTATCTTTCCTATCTCTATTCTTTCTACTGATTTCTATCTGGGTGTAGTACGTTGGTCTACTGACTGAGTGCTTGGGCTTGTCGAAACCCCCCAATCTAATCTAATCTAATCTAACCTCTCCTTGGTGTTGCATAGTGCTACCTAACAAAATGGGTTTCAGAAAATTGCACAAAGGCATACTATTTGCAGATATTTTTTATATATATTCGCAGCTAATATTCCCCTTTTTTGTTGGTAGGTGTAGATCTCTTACTAGAATTGTTTGTATGAAATGTTCCAATTCAATTCGGTCAATTGGAATCTTCGGCCATTTCTGCCCAGAAAACCTATACGTATGCATAAATCTACACGTGCACACAAGTATGCAGAATTATTAGGGTACATCTGCGGCAAGCTTTTACTTATTTATTTTATTTTAATTATTTTTTTTTGCTTTTTATTTATTTAATTTTTTTTTAAGAAACGCTTTTCAACTAAACAGTTTCCATAAACGGAACACTAAACAAACTATGTCGAGCTAGATTTGCTTAATATGAACATCGTTTTTATAGAAAAAAATTTAATCATAATAGCATATTTACATAGAGCATCAAGTGAAGTTTGGAACTAACTACTTATAGAACAGAATTTATTTATCTTTTGTAGCTTAACTGAAAATGTTACGTCAACACTTAGTCTTGTGTTGTTGTACCAAAAAAATATTGATGCTTTGCGTTAGTTGATAATGCAGGTCGTTGGCATTAGTCGGGCCAGCATACGTTCAAAATTGCATGAACATTTGCTCGTCAAGAAGATTTTTTCTCGTTGGATACCTCATAGTTCGACTATTGAACAAAGACTGACTGTTGTTGTAGCAGCATAAACACTACCCATACATATACGGAGAATGCTACTGAAGTGGCAGTATTTGGCAGGATGTAAATCCGAGTCGTTTCGGTTAGGCAGAGCCGACTGTCGTGAGCCCAAAAAAGGACTCATGTCGATTGGTGTAAAGAAATGTTGACGAATTTGAGTCACGGTGGTTCAAAGTACGTCTATGACATCGTATCACTTGACGAATCTTGAATCTATTCATTTTAACTGGAAATGAAACATCAGTCGACAGTTTGGGTGTTCCGAGACGACCTTAATCCAACAAAAGTTATTCGCGGAAGAAGCAACTGAAAGCAAATGGTCGCCTATTTTTTTGGAAAATCCGGTTATGTCGTAACTGAATTACTAGAAAAACTTAAAATAGTCAATTCTGAGTGGTTGTTGTATAGTATATGTCGAGAAAAGCGACAAGTGAGTATTGTTCGTATTCTATGCTTCTCTCAATCATACTTAAAACCTCATGAAAACCTGTATCTGCAGATTTTCCTTTGAGATAGGCATGTTGGGATATGCATGTCTAAGATATGTATCGAGCAATCGTTCAAGAATTTTAAGGATAAAAGAGGATAAACTGATGAGTCTGAAATCTTTAGCTGTTTCATGACCATATTTACCAGCCTCAAGGATGAAAATCACCTTAAATATGTGTAGGATATTATCATTTTTTTGGCAGTAGTTTGCGAAGAATTAAGTAAAACTCACAGCTGAAAACAAATCATCTTTCACCAAGCCAAAGAGCTCGCTCTCTCGTATCGGCTCACTCAAGAGGGCTTTTGAGTACTCAAAATATCAAACTAATGAGTCATAAACCTTGCACCCAGATATAGCATCTAATTATTATTTTTGTTCCCGAAAATGAAATGGGAGGCCAAGGTTTCTTAACGTCTAAAGAAGCTGTTGAATCATTCAAACAGCCCGTTTTAAAGGCATCGAACTCTGAGTGACAAAAGTGCTTTGAAAATTAATTCTAACGAATACAGAAGTGTTCGACTTCCAAGTAGAAAAGTTATTTGGAAAAACAATGAAGCAATTTTCATTGTTATTTTGCAGTGTTTTCAATATTGGGCGCAAATTATAAAAGTCAACCGATAACGTTCTATTTTCAGCACCCTGTATTTATAGCGTACATTTATTTACGTACTCTACACAGCTTCTAGTAGACACTTCTGCCATTTTATTGATAGTTGTTTCACATTTTTTATTTTGTTTTTTTCTTTTATTTAATTTTTTTTTTTGTCCTCTTTTGCATGCAGCTGCAGTAGGTCTACGGCTGGTGCGCAGTTTGCAAAAAGTTTTCAATTGTGTTTACAACAAATATAAATCAAATTGCGCCAAGCGCTTGGCAGCCCAAGCAATGCTTTTAAATGTATTTTTTCATTTTTTTTTTTTTTTTTCAATTTTTGGCAGTAACGCGCCATTTCCCTAGCCACATCTGCCGCTCGCTGCTGCCGTCATCGTCATCGTTGCCACCGAACGACAAACAACTATCAATGTCGTTATTAAAAGGCGTTGCCAGCGAACGCTTTCTCTCGCCCCCACTTTTTTAGTATGACTGGCAATTTTCCACAAATATCGACCAGCACTCAAATACCAAAAAGACATTGCGCCATGGCGATTCCCACTAAACCGCGGTGGAATAGGCAAATATTGTGCAATAAACCAGACACCTAAACACTTCTATCTAGCTGTCTATGTTATATATACATATATATGTGTATGTGTGTGTGTGTGTGTGAGTACTCACAGTGCTTTGCATATTCACCGCCCCATTGACTAAATTTGTGACTAGAATTGCTGCGTTTGGCGCTTGTTTGCCAAGATATCGTCGCCGTGTTTGTTTCTACTTACACATACATGCATATTTTCACATAGCCATATATTTAATATAAATTCATATGTGCGTGTGTATGTGTGTGAGAATGTGAACTTCAGTCATACCGCTAAAAATTGTATGTATATCGAAATCGAAAATTTATCGCATTTTAATTGTTGCTGTTGTTTTTGTTGTAGTTGGCGGTGGCACTCTTATGTCCCTCTTGTCAGGTACTTGTTTTACCCTCATCTTCCTCCAGAGCTGGTTTGTTGGCATATATTTTTGCTGCTTCTCTAGTTGTATTTTAAGTTGTCGCTTGCAAATAACAAATATTTGGTAAATTGAAAAATTCAAAACTAACACTGTTACATAAGTTTACATGA
>JAYXIM010003620.1:0-32706 GCA_037575425.1 Anastrepha fraterculus
TCGAGTGTAACTGTGGCAGTGTGACAAGTTGCACCGTCCTGTTGAAACCAAATGTCGTCCATGCCATCCTCTTCAATTTTTGGAAACAGAAACTCGTTGAGCATGTCACGGTAACGCTCGCCATTTACTGTAACCGCGGAAGGAGAAGAAGACTCACCACTTTGGAAATAGGTTTTCAACATTTCCCAACTTTGTTCAAGCGTATAGTGTCCCATTTCGTAAATGTCAAACCTTTAAGTAAATTATGAACACGTTTGACATGTCATTTGGGTTACCATTCTCAAAAAAATAGGTGGTTCAAAAAGCAAACGCCCACCCTGTATATGATAATGACCATATCTGCACGTAGATATGTACCTATGTATACATGTGTACATACATAGATGTAAATAATTTCGTAATTAATTTAAATATTCTCTTTCTTTCCAGGAACTTCATTAATCCCTCATTTGCTTATCGGCGGGTAATTCCAGCATGCTTTGGCTACGAAATGCGGCCAATATAAGAAAGATGGTGTAAATAATTGCCCCTCAAACCCGCCTAAAGCGCACCCACAACGCATTTTGTGTGCCTCCCACAATGAAATTAATATTGCTTTTAATCCGTAATTTTTCGTAATCACCACCGAAGTAGAGAGAGAATGGAAGTGTATGAAATGTAAGTGTGTAACTATGTATAAATGTATGTGTGTGAAGGCTTGTGCAAGTGTGCAATAGCGCGTCACTGAGAACCGAATTTAAAACGCCATTAAATACGGATTTTAGCCAGCGCAAACTATTAAAGCGTAATGGCCTGTGGATGTAGCTGTATTAGAGTGTGCGTGTGTATGTGTGTGTGTGTGTGTATTTACATAATATTGAAATCAACGAAGCGTCAACTTTCAAATGCCCTAACAGCTATACATACTACAACTCTATATTTTCAACCCCTGGCACAGCTGCTCAGTTCGTCCATCGTTGCTATTCCATAAATTGATTAATTAGCGTCAATTGAGTGACGACGACATTATGTGGCCGATTTACAAATATCTGGAAGCAGTCAGTCAAAATGTATTAAGTATAAACAAAGCGCATTTCGAAAGTTTGTCTTTTGTTCTTTGTCCTTTTAGCTGTCTACATAGGGACAATTACAAGAATAACAAAGAACATGAAAGCTGTCAAAGTAGCAACTGATATGACGGCTACTTATGAGCAGGCAAACTCATTTACTTGGAATCGCTCGATTGAGGTGTGGGACTTCCAACCGCAGAAATGAGACATTTCATATTGGCAAACTACGAAATATTTCTAATACATATAGAAATATGTATGTATGTGTATTGTAGTGCTGACTCATTCGTGTGGGCCGCATTTTTATGCGGATGAAAAATACCCTCTGAATGGCATGCCGGCATTGTGACTGCGGCTTTTGTTTCTTGTTTCTTGGTTCGATGTGATTGATGAGTCTCTATTGAAATTAGCTGATGTTGAAAGCATCTCATACGTAAAGGGGTTTCCAATCAGGGCGTGGGGTTGTTGAAATGGACTAGAGCAAGGTGTGTGTGTCGGGTTCTAAAGAAAATTTTCCTTTTTTAATCGGTGAAAAAAAATTATGTTCTTAAGATTATTTTTTTTTTTGCATTACAGATGCTTCCAGTTTTAGTCAGTCAGTTTGCATGGAACAACAGGACATTTGAGAAATATTTTTCTAAATTTTCTTTATAAAATATTGAAAATTTAACGAGTGACATTGAATCTCCGGATCAAGCCAGAGGTCGGTCCTTTGGATGTAAAACGTAGTGGTTTTGACAATTTTAACGTATGAGTAACTGGTTTGATTGGAAGCTCTTCGGGAGAGCTATAATATCACTAAACTGGGTAAAAGGCTGCATGTATTGGCATCACCGGAGTATGTAAAACTTGCCCCAGTGCTGTCCTGAATGTCGTTGCACTTACTTCCCACCGACTTCTGCGTTATTTTCATCGCTGCTCAAATTACAATCAGGTTGAAGGAAGTTGGCCGCTGGAGGCAATCTCTCAAGAGGCATGCAAGCATTTTTGGGCACTTAACAGCAAAATATACCTCTGAACTTTGGACAGATCTCTCTATCGGGCCAGAGCAATCCTTCCAAGTAGGCAGGATTGAAACGAAGGAAAAATCTGCACCGAATCTGGCACCGCTTTCTGCACTGACGGCTCCTAGATGGGATCGGGAGTCGGAGCAGGAATTTTCTCTAAATCAATCAGAAAGTCTTTACGATCCTGCAGGCATGCAAAATGCTTAGGGAACGTGGAAACGAGGAAGATATTAACGTCCTCCAATAGGAAAGCCGCAATCAAGGCTCTGACGACGCCATGGTGTAGACCCAAACTAGTAAACTCCTGTAAGGAGGAGATCAGACCTCTTCGGTATTCAGGTAGCATTTCTCTCATCTGGGTTCCAGGGCATGGGCACATAGAGGGAAATAAAATTGCTGATGAGCTTGCCAGAAAGTGGTCGCCTGAACTGGTTTCATAGACCTCCTAGCCGGTAATTGGTGTCCTTCTGACTGTTGTTAAAGACGAATTACCCAACTTATTTCTCAGAAAAGCGCAAGCTATATAGAGCTCCATTTCTTAATATGCTATTACGAAAAGCCTTTGTCCTCAGTAGAATAAACGGAGAACTCAGAAGGTCCTGAGGACTACACGCCAGTCAATTATAAAACTTGTAGGTTTGTTTTCCGTTCATGGGATGATCGGCACATACGCAGAAAAGCAAGGTCTACCATTTAATCTTCATTGTAGAAGCTGTGGGCACCTTTCAGAGAAGAAGACTGTTCAGCACTTTCTCTCTATGTCCTACCTCTCGCTTTGCATATCAGTATCTCCGTGAATGCGATTTGGTAGGTTCACCTTTCCCATTCGCCTCAAATACTTGTCAAAGGACTTGTCTCCATACAAAAAACTGTGTGAGGTAATAATTAACTTCACCGTGGCAAAGTGTGAGGGTTTGAATTCTAATGTCGGAGAAGCAGGGTCCTGGAATTCCTGTGATTTTTGCCACCCATCTTCCTTTGTGATCTTGTTCTAGAAGATCTAAATGGATGGCACCGCTGGTAACTGAAACCGCTGCTTCTGACACTGTTCTGTATGAAGACGCCACTCTGAGAGCGAAGGTGCGTTGCACAGATTGTAAAGTTTTTCTCCAGCACCCTTAACGAATCTGCCCATATTTCGCATCAGTATAAAAGAATCGAGTTCGTCGTGCCCATTAAAAGTGTTCGCTTGCCATGAACTTACTTAAGATAGCGCGTACTTGGCAGCTCTGATTATGTGGCAGCATGATTTATGTGCCCCCAGTAGGTTAATCTTGAGTCTAATTGCACTCTTAGATATTTGATCACTCTTTTAGTCGATAAAGTGGCACCGAGTATTTGCTTATCTACTTCTAATGTGGCAAGTCTGTTGCTTAGAAGGACTAGCTAGTGGTCCTCTAGCCATTTTTGTACTCGGATCATCTCCTGATTTGACTTCCTTCTAGCCTCGTCAGTGTTGCGAACGATTGTTACAGCCGCAATGTCGTGTGCGAAGTTATAAAAGATTTCGTTAATTTAGGAACCAGCATGAACACCGCTGGCATTATTGCCTTGAAATCCAACGCAGCATCTCTCTTGCCAAAAAGTGCTACTTTGGACTAAGTGGGCATAACGAATAGAAAAGTCCTCTATCGACGAACAAACCTAACACTCTACAAGACTCTCATCATGTCCGTTCTAACGTATGACGCAGAGGCGTGGACGATGAGAACACCCGTGACGCGTCCCTTACAGTGTTTGAGAGAAAGATTCTGCGGAAGATTTTGGAACCTTTGCATGTTAGCAACGGCGAATATCGCAGACGATGGAATTATGAGCTGAACTTTACGTCGACATAGACGCAGCGCAGCGAATAAAGATCCAGCACCTACGTTGGCTGGGTTATATCGTCTGAATGGATACAAATGCTCCGGCTCTGAAAGTATTCGATGCGGTACCGGGTGGTGGTAGCAGAGGAAGATGAGAGCCTCCTCTGCATTAGAAAGATCGGCTGGAGAAGAACTTGGCCTCGCTTGGTGTTTCCAACTGTAGAAGAATTTCATCGTAGCTTGTATTTCAACGTTCAAGTCCGAGTTTTCATTCTGAGGCCGCACCTTCTGTTATTTGTATATTCTTATAAGAGCACGCGATGGCTTAGAAAGCTGCGAATAATCTTCAACAGCTACTGCTACTAGAACGTTAATGCCAAAATTTCGTATCAGAAACTAGAACAGCGCATTCCCGCAAGCCGCCGTGTGTTCATTTTACAGAGCCTCAATGAACTCAATTTTCTTTATTCCCCGTACATTTGGCAAAGTTTATGCGTTGCTGTGTAGCCAATCAGATCAATCCAGCAACTGTTAGTAATACCTTTAAGCACCTCCTCAGCTTGTGAAAACAGAAATCTTAGAGACTTGCCTGCTTTGACTCCATTAATTTTACCACAGATGCTTTACTCCCGCATTCGTATGTTTCTTTTTTCATTTCCTGCATTTTATAAGCTAGTAAAGCAATAAAGTTAAGAACTGAAAGGCTTATGAATGCATTAAAGATAATTTTGTTTTTTTGTTCTTAAATGAGTACAATAATTTGGACACTTACTGTACCTGACCTTGTACTTTAATATTGGCATCACTTCTAAGGAATAAATAACCATTAACACTACCCGCTTCATACCGACCCTTCGTATTTTTAGGGCCAATTTTTCATGTCGCAGCATGCACCTTTCCGTAATTTAATGACAAATTTTGATAAATTACAGTACAAAACAGTTGTCAGTTGCGGTAAAATGTCAATGCAGCTACAAGAATTTACGGCGTAAATTGCTCAGGAGAATCCCTAAGGCAAAAATTTGGCTATTTTATTAGGAAAAAAATTCGCTACTTCTTCCTACTCTAGGTGAAATAAATTACGTTTTTTTATTTGCATTTTTTGTTTATATTTTCTTGCATCAACTTAAGCGGACGAAGTGTGCAAGTCACTGCTAATCACTGGTTACTCCACACGAACAAATGCTAATAATTACAAAAGAGAATGTCCGGCAAACCAGCTTTGCTGAAGAAAGTTTTTGACAACGCAAACCGACGTGGATGAAGGCAGACTTTGCTGAAGTTCAGAGGATCCAGATATTTTCACACGCGAGGTTAAAATTTTGATTTCAATTAAAACAACTTCAAAGGTCTATAAAAAGCGCTCCATATAAATCGATGCTTGAACTAAGCTTTCTTGCGCACTTATTTCAACCCGTACGAGTTTTTGATATTCAGCGACCTCCCCTAAAATTGCTTGCGAAAAATTTGATGACAGCAGTTTTAAGAAGTGGTCTACTATGCCCATTCAAATAGCAATTAAAAAAAAAATAAATAATTGGCGCGTACACTTCTGTTAGGTGTTTGGCCGAGCTCCTATTTGTGGTGTGCGTGTTGATGTTGTTCCACAAATGGAGGGACCTACAGTTTCAAGCCGACTCCGAACGGCAGATATTTTTATGAGGAGCTTTTTCATGGCAGAAATACACTCGGAGGTTTGCCATTGCCTGCCGAGGGGCGACCGCTATTAGAAAAATGTTTTTATTAATTTTGCTTTCACCGAGATTCGAACCAACGACCTCTCTGTGAATTCCGAATGGTTATCACGCATCTACCCATTCGGCTACGGTGGCCGCCGCAATTAGAAGATTAAAATACACTACAAAACAAATTCTCGTTAAATTCCACTGTAGAAGTTTGGTTTGAACTCTTTTTATCCTTGGACCGCACCGCTACTTTGAGAAGTGGTCTAACATGCGCATCTAAGTTGGACTTAGAGGGTTAAAATCTACCGCTATTTCGGGAAGTGGTCTAAAATGCACATTGAAGTAGAAATTAGAGGGTTAAAATGTACTAGAAAAATGTACTACGAAATAATTCCTCATTAAATTCCGCTCTAGAAGTCTGGTCTTTTTATCCTTGGGCCGTACCGCTACTTTAAGAAGTGGTCTAAAATGCTCATTTAAATGGGAATTAGAGGGTGAAAATGTACTATAAAAAAATTCCTCTTTAAATTCCACTCCAGAAGTCTGGCCAGAGAACTTTTCTTGGAAGTCTTTTTATCCTTGGACCGCACTGCTTTTTTGAGAAGTGGTCTAAAATGCACATTGAAGTAGAAATTAGAGGGTTAAAATGTACTACGAAATAATTCCTCATTAAATTCCGCTCTAGAAGTCTGGTCTTTTTATCCTTGGGACGCACCGCTATTTTTAAAAGTGGTCTAAATTGCGCAACTAAGTTGAAGTTAGAGGGTTAAACTCTACTACAAAAAAATCCTAATTGAATTTCACTGTAGAAATCTGTTGACAGAAATTTTATTTGAAGTCTTTTTATGCATAATTTTTTCTTTAAATTAATTGCATTTTAGTCCAAAATATTAAAATTTGAACCAGCGGTAAAAAAAAAATTCAAAGCCCCTGGGCGAAGTTGGTTGAAGAGATATCTTCGTTCATAATTATTAGCGTTTGTTCGTTTCGGTAAATTTTTTTTTTTTTCAAATTATTTGACTGTGTTATTGAAAATTCCATAGGCTATAAATTTTAAGAAATTTGCAGAATTTAGTTCTCGTACTTTAATGGGCTAGGCTGCCTGTCAACACAGTTCCATCAAAAGTTAAGTTGGGTGGGTTGTTCATATGTAGTAACTCCTTGCATCGAAAACGTGATGCCCTAAGGCCCATTTTACTCGTTGCGATACCATTTCTCATATCCAGCTCATATCGTACCGCTTGCTTTGAGGAAGAACCAATTCACTCTCTTAATAAAGCAAAGAAGTTCATGAATGCTCATCGACATCAGGTACACCACCAAACAATCAATAAATAACAAAATTTTCCATATAAAACAAAATATAACTTGCGCAGCATAAATCAAATCATTTCGCTATCTACTTCCTACCTAATTCTCATCAGCATTTTCCTCCAGCTTTCACTTTCATTTCTCCGCCACAACCACACTTCCACCACGACCGCGCGCTCTTCATTCACTAACTACCTTTTAAAGAAGTTACCTAACTTTCACTTGCAATGTCGTCTGCGTCAGTTGCGCTGTTACAACTTGTGACATTCACGTCGAGATATCGATCAAAAAACAAGTAAAGAGATATAAACTTTCGCCCACTCCCCAGTTTCAATTTGAGGTGGCTGCTGCCATTTGCCACTTACCGCGGATGCCACAAAAGCCCAAACGTTATAACGAGCCATAATAAATTTGACATTTTGCTCAAGTAAATGTATATAAATATATCTATGTATGTATGCAATATATAAATATATATGAAAGATTGCATGCACAAATTGGCCAACGTTTGCTTGCCTTTGCCTAGAAGAGAAAAATGAAGTAAGGGAATAAATAGATGAATGAGTGAATGTCATGGCCGATGCGAAAAGGTGAAACTTGCCGCTGGCAGCCAGCATTTGATGTATGGCATTTTGAATTTGTAATTTGTTGTGTCATTGTTGTTGTTGTTGTTGTTGTTGTTTTTGTTGTTGTTGCTGTTATTGTTTTGCTCAACACAAACATGGTGTGAACATTTTTCGTAGCGAGAAATATATGGAAATTCATTAGGTAAAGAATCACCGCACTTAGGCACAATTGAGCCGCCGGGCAAATTTGATTTTATTCTCAGCTGCGGAGATGTGGGTTTTTTGGCAAATGGTTTTCACGCCAGGGTGGGAAGGTTTTCCTTGCATACATGCATGTATATAGTTTTATAAAAAAATTTCGATAGCTTAGAGTGGCAAGCAAAATGGCATTGAATAACACGAGTAGAAGTTTATTGAAAAGTATTGAAAGCGGCATTAACTAGAGGAGGAATCAGAATTTATACGATTTAATACAATACTTCGTCTTTCATTTCAACACACGACAAATTTGATTACAATCTGTCACTTGATTACAATCTGTCACTATGATCTGTCAGTTCATACTTTGTTTATGAGCCACTTGAAGCTGGCACGTCAGTTTTTTTTTTTTACAATGCAAAGAACCGAATTGAGTATATTGATAAAATTCTTTGCTTTAAAAGGTTTATAGGCAATAGAAACTCAAAAAAAAACATGTTAAAAGTGGTTTTGAAATCTGCGTCTGGACACACTGACTGGCGCTTGAGACCACGTGGATCTAATAAAGAATTTTTTTAATAAGAGGTGTTATTTTGATATTCAAAGAAAAATGATATTTTTTAATATAAATGATCGGATGTTTAGTTCATTATAAAGAGGAAGGTATGCCGTCAATAGTGGAAAATAACATCAGGCAAATGACCACCATGGTCACGCTTGCAGGACAATATCCTTTTCATGAAATTTTCTATAACCGAATTGCAAAGTGGCTGCCCTATGTCCTCGATATCGATCACGAATTCCATCTTTGAGGTCTTGAATCGACGCTGGGCTGTTGGCGTAGACCTTCTATTTCCCGTGGCTCCAAAGAAAAAAGTCACAAGGTGCTAAATCACAAGATCCCGGTAGCCAATTGGGATCACCTCTTCGAGAGATAACACGGTCCGGAAACTTTTCCCGTAAAAGATCAATGGATTCGTTGTTTGTGGGGCACGTAGTGCCGTCTTATTGAAAATAAACATTGTCCAGAGCAATACCATCCAATTCCGGCCATAAAAAATCGTTAATCATCTCTCGATAGCGCAATCCATTCACCTGTAACACCTGTTATTGGGAAATCCTTTAGTTCGAAATACTCCTGTCGCCGCTTGGTGCCGGCTCGGTCTCACATCAACTTGTCCATGATTTGGCTCCATGATATTACATTAGTTGCACTGGTGCTATAGAACACTAGGCATCTATGATGTAACAATACTTCATATATAATCCAGCATTTATACGCCTTGGCAGGTAGGTATGAGACCAATGTGTGAGGTCATAAGATTTCTTGAAGAATTTTCACCGAAAGTGGAGTCATATACAGTAAATTCTTATTGAGGTAAATTCTGGTGGTAAGTTCTTATTATAGAGGTCACTTACTACGAAAAGTCAAAGGGAGTTTATTTGACCTTCTTCGTGAAAGCTATTGAGTTGACTTTATTTTTTTGGAGAAATGTTTTGAAACATCAGTGTTGAGGACATGAGGCATTAAGTCGATCAACGTACTTAGCTTAATACTAAGTAGTAGTACTCACAACCCTACTCACCACTCATGCCAAGTAGTGCCATAACTGGCAGTCAAAAGGGCAACTAGACTGTCTCTCTTCCGCGCTGATGGTGAGCAGTCAGAAAAATAAAAGAAGCAAAGTAGAAATACTGAAGGCGTGAAACAGTGTTTAGGCATCAAGCGACTTAAAAGGTGCTGAAGAAGCAGAAAATGGAAAAAGGAATATTAAGTCAATTTATATAATTTTGTATAGTTTATAACTTATTTAATTATATACTAAATTAAACAATGAACATTAACTTTTAAATGAAATTATTAACAACGGAATATTAATTAATTAAGAACAACTTTTTCAGTGATTTCTTCAGCTACACTTGGCCAGCTTTACTTTTTCGCTCACGGAGTTTCGTACTCAAGGTTTTTGCTTTGTAATGCGGAAAAACTTTGACTATTTTCACGCGATTTCCAAGCATTTACATGAGAAATTGTATTGAATATCCAGTTCGTATGATACAAGTGAATCGGTTGGGGATTCAATCGTTCACATCTTACAGCTTCGTACATCTTCACTGTTGATCTAATTCCTCATGGTACTGCTAAGATGACTATGCTGCTGCTCTTCCATCGATGCATATTGTAAGACCTCAAAGAATTTTATATTCGATTTTTGATTCTTCTGCTTATTTACTTGATTATTTTGCTCACGCTCTCTAATAATTGTGTTATTGTTTGCTAAACTTTCTTAAACATTACCAAGTCGTGAAATGGACTGATTTAGCGTCGCAAGAAGGGCCTACGAGTATGCGCCTACAGTTGCAGCTGGTGTTTCACTGGAGCAGTATTTTGCACTGATTTTTCACTAATTTGCTGTACCTACCTATTAGAATATAGTATAGAAAATAATGGGGATCCCACCATTAAACTTACACGAAGTACTGAACTTAGCTTCAGCTGTAAAAAAAAATATGAAGAAAGTCTGTGGGTGTCTTTGAAAAAATACATAATACAATTATTTCACAAAATTTATTTTTTCTATTTCAATTTTTTGTTTCTTTAATTTCCAAAACAACATTTTTTTAATATTGAATATATATATATATATATTTTTAATTTCAAATACTTTTTTTTTATTTAAAAAAAATTTTAAAATTTTTAAAATAGCGCAGATATTTAATTTTAAAAACCTTTACACTAACATTGAATTTTTGTTTTAACTTTCAAAACATTTAATTTCTTTTATATTGATTATTCAATTCTTAACAACAAATAAAAAGTTATAAAAATGTTGAAAAGTGCCGAACATTGAACAACTAACATCCACATTCCCAACCAACATTGAAAGTTTGAACTCTTTGTATAAATATCCAATTTTTTTTAAATTCGAACTTTTTTAAATTCGAAAAAAAAATTTCATTTGATTATTTTATTCTAAAAACCAAATAAAATTATGAAAATGTTGAAAAGTATCGAATATATTTAATTTTAGAAAACTATATACTACCAAAATTTTCAACATTGAACATTTTTTTTAATTTCTTAACACATTTTTTATATTGATGGCACTGTGCGACAGTGATATTATATTTTTATGGAGACCTAGCACAACTTGTAGGTATAAAAAAAAATTAAATAAAAGGCATAGGAGAAATTTCCAATACACCCCCAAAATCTTATTTTATGGCCAAAAAACCGTGTTTCAGTAGGTTGATGTGAACAATCACTCCTAACTTCGCCAATTTCCATCCGATTTCTAAGACGCACACCACAAATGGGAGGAGGAGCTCGGCCAAGCACCCAAAAAGGGTGTACGCGCCAATTATATATATATATATACTTATACATATATAATACTTATAACATATACTATATAATACTATAAAGTGACTGATTATTTGCCACTAATATGCAGCGTAGTTTATATATTGTCTCCTCCAGCTTTATAAATTTGCTTCAAAGAATTTCTATCATCAACTTTAGCCGACTAGCGAGATTCTGAGATCTTCCTGCAGCATATTCCATTGTTTAAATTGAAACGCAAGCAACTTGGATGATACAATATAATGGGAGCAGATAAGTAAATTCAAAATTTGTAGCAACTTTTTGATTTTGATTTTTCAAATTTTGCAAAACAATTGGCTCACGTGAATTGCGGTTCATACTAAAGGTCAAAGGTCGTATACTTAAGAAAGATGTCGACAATTTTAGGGATCCTTGTCGAGCCTAAGATTCGAAAATTCATGCGAGATGAGGAGTTTACGAGTAAGATAGTTTTAAATCATTGTGTGAGAAGTTCCTTGGAAACAACAACAGCTCTGATTATGTTGAAGTCGTCAAAGAGTTTTTGAGTGCGTACACTATACTGTCCTACACTGCACAGTACTATAGTGTACCGTACTATACTGTACCGTACCATACTAAACTCCAAAGAGCCGTTTCCAATGCGTTTTAAAGTTTGGAACCAGTTCCGTTGTGTACCGCACCGTACCGCACCGTACCATACCGTACAGTGCTGCCCTGTACTGTATATCTATACACTAATAAATATTATGTGTTTGTAATGACACTTGTTATCATTTTGATGCTTCGAAACGCGCCCTTATTCTCATTTAGCGTCAGCTATACGTACATACAAAATAAGTAAAAAAAATTAAATCTTAAAACTCACACAACCCTATGAATTTTCATCCAATTACAATAAAATTTAGCTTCTTCGAGGTAAGAATAAATTTACTATAACAGTAGTGTACTCAAAAAATCCTCAATATCAGATAATATCGTAAAAATTATGTCAAAGTTGAAAAAATGGAGAAAAACACAAAAAATTCCAAAAACTTACATCTACAGTCTGGTCAGTTTTCAATTTAAAAAAATTATGAGCACACTGTCAAATAGGTTTCTTTTTTTTCATTCATTTTCAAAATTAGAAATCGGATGGAAATTGGCGAAGTTAGGAGTGATTGTTCCTAACAACCTACTGAAAAACGGTTTTTTGGCCATAAAATGAGATTTTGGGGGTATCTTGGAAATACCTCCTACACCATTCTTTTAGTTTTTCTATACCTACAAGTTCTGCTAGGTCTCCATTAAAGTATATTTAGTTTTGTTGTTTTGTTACACAGTGTTATTTTATTCTAGAAAACAAAATAATTTATAAGAATATTGAAAAGTACGGAAAATATTTGATTTAGGACAACTAAATATTTACTACCTTAAAAATTTCACAATTGATATACAATTAGAATTTTGAAATTTTAAAACTTCTCTTAAATTTCAAATGTGATATTTTTTTATTTCAAACAAAAATTTGTATATACAATATTTTATTTTAAAATAGTACCAAAGATATTTCAACTAAAAAATTCTTTTTTAATTTCAAATTTTTTTCTTAATTTGAAATATTTTTTATATTTTCTTTTTAATTCTGAAGAACAAGACCAAATTTATAAAAAATGTTGAATAAAAAGATATTTATTTTTAATTTTTTTAAGGTTTTTTAGTTAAAAAAGATGTTTTTTTAAATTTTTTTAAATGTTTTTTAATTATTTAAGTTTTTTAATTTCATGTTTTTCTGTTTTCAAATTTGTTTGTTAATTTGGTAAAATGACCCTAAGGCACAAAAACAAAACAAAAATATTAAACTTTAATGATAATTATGTATATATATTAATTTTTTTTATTTCAAAAATTTATTTGAAATAAAAAAAAATTTAATTTTTTAAATTAAAACAAATATATAAAATTTTTTATTTACAATTATATTTATATATATAATATATATTTTTTAAATTTAAAAATAAAATTTAATTTTTTAAATTTATTTTTCGTTTTAGTTCTTCTTTAATTTCAAAAAGGAAATATTTTATTTTTAACAGTTTTCCTATTTCGATTATTTTGTTAGATTATTTTATCGATTATTTAATATAAAAAAAAGTATAAAAATTTTGAAAAAAATTATAAAAATTTCCAAAATTTTGTGCTTTTTTATATGTTTTCTTTAATTCTGAAGAACAAAACCAAATTTATAAAAAATTTTGAACAAAAAAATTTGTCTTATTATTTTTTTTAATTTTTTAAGATTAAAAAGATATTTTTTTAAATTTTTTTTAATTGTTTTTTGATTATTCAAATTTTTTCAAAATTTTTTAAATGTAATTGTTTTTTTTAATTTTCTTTAATTTCGAAAGAAAAATATTTTATTATTTAGCATTTTTCTTTATTTTGGTTTTTATCCGATTATTTGATCGATTATTCAATAGCGAAAAAAATTATAAAAATTTTGAAAACCACCGGAGATATTAAATTTTAAAACACTATACTAAAAATTTCATTATTGAATAAATTTCTTCTTCTTCTTAATTGGCGCTATGACCACTTACGCCAGTTGGGAACACCAAGTTAAGCCAAGTCCTTCTCCACCTGATCTTTCCAACGCAGAGGAGGGCTTCCTCTTCCTCTGCTACCACCAGCTGGTACCGCATCGAATACTTTCAGAGCCGGAGCGTTTGTATCCATTCGGACAACATGACCCAGCCAGCGTAGCCGCTGGATCTTTATTCGCTGCGCTATGTCTATGTCGTCGTAAAGCTCATACAGCTCATCGTTCCATCGCCTGCGATATTCGCCGTTGGCAACGTGCAAAGGTCCAAAAATCTTCCGCAGAATCTTTCTCTCAAACACTCCAAGCGTCGCTTCATCGGATGTGGTCATCGTCCACGCTTCTGCGCCATCCGTTAGGACGGGCATGATGAGAGCCGTGTAGAGTATTAGTTTTGTTCATCGAGAGAGGACTTTACTGCTCAGTTGCCTACTTAGTCCAAAGTAGCACTTGTTGGCAAGAGAGATTCTGCGTTGGATTTCAAGGCTGACTTTGTTATCGGTGTTAATGCTGGTTCCTAAATACACGAAGTCTTTTATAACCTCAAAATTATAACTGTCAACAGTGACGTGGGTGCCGATACGCGAGTGCGCCGACTGTTTGTTTGAAGACAGGAGGTACTTCGTTTGAATAGATTTAGATATTTCAATTTCTACAAAAACTAGGAGTTAAAAAAGTAACAAAAAATCGCTTACTCAAAAGGTAGAGCACATAAAAATTATTTATTTAATTCGATTTTTTTTTTTTTTTTAATCGACTTTATTACTGCCTGTGGCCACAGGAATAACAATTGAAATGTCGGTTAGATATTTGAGATTACGATTGCCTTTAGCTCCCTTTCTAGGCCACACTTTTTGATATAAAACAAATTTGGATGTACTCGAAAAAATAACACAGAAACACATAAATTACTAGGGTTTTCCCACTTATTTACTTTCGAAAACAAAAATAAAAAATTACCGACAAAGTGATTTGTGCCGGCTGCCTCACCAGCATAAACCACTCGCAAATAGAAAAGCGAATTTTAGTCACAGACAAACAACAAAAAATGCGCCCAACCGCTGCATGCTGCACAATCACTTACACGTCCACGCATATACCCACAAATGCAAAGCAATTGCAGCAATGCACCGGTGGCTGTTATGCAATTCTTTGCCCATGTGGCATATATCTTTCAGATACAAACAGATAATGCCGCTTTATGCATTCATATGCGCAGATGCTAACTAAAAACAAACTCACTATGCAATTTTAATGCACAAAGGGAGTTAGAATGTTTGCAAAAACATTTAGTTCGAACTGTTGCAAGGGGACAAAGTTGACATAATCCTCATGTTGAGAGTTTCAAATAACAAAATTCTTTAGGAAAATTCCTTTTTCCTCTTTAGCAGCTGGTTTGCATGCGGAGAAAAATTTGTTTTAGCAGCGCACGTTGGAATATGAAAAATTCACGTGCGTGTTTGTGTGTGTGTATGTGCAGTGAATACAGTTCAAAAGTTTCGTATGCAAGAGAAAATCTATAGAAACGGACATATGCAGCATAAAGACTCTTCTCTAAATTTTTTAATTTTTTTTTTTGCACAAACAGGAATTTAAATATTTACTTGTGCTCGAGTGCCTGTATTTGCACACAATATATTGGCTGCTATGTAGGACAGTATCAGGTTTCACAGCTAATCCATCTTGTTGAAGGCAGTAAATTCGATTTGATTGCACAGAAGTGTAAATGCTCTTAAGGATTACAGCGCACATAAATTTTTGTATTCTATTTTTTTTTTTTTTTTTTTGCTGACGATTTTCTGTATCCTCCCTTACTATTTTAGTTTTCTAAGCAGATAAACACACACAAATAAGTGTATGAGTATATATGTGTGTATATGAGTATGCATGTATATATGTTTGTAATATATACAAGGTGGCGCAAAATTAATCACCCTATAGGAAGATCTAGAATTTTCATTTACATTAAGAGCAATGAATCGCGTAAAGGTCAAAGTGAAAATTTCCATCACTAAAAACAATTTTTTTTACAATATTTTTTTTACAATATTTTGTAAAAAAGTTATTCACATACAAAACCGGATGATTAATTTTGCGCCACTTTGTATTAGCTTGCAGTGTTTTTGATGCCTATATTATCTAGTTCTTGCACGCGTTCCGCCTTCAATTTGGGGTTTGAGTCTCGATATTGTGTTCCAAGGGCGAGATCTGAAGCTTCGCCTCGAAATGCACTCAGCGAATGTCTAAAGCCTTTTTGGGGAGCAAACCCCATGGAAAAAGTTTTTTCCTACGAATTAACCACGAATTAACGTCGGGAATCGAACGCACGATCTACCAAATAGTAGTAGCGCCCAAACGCACTCAACTAGGGCGGATGCGTGGATACACAAATATCGGGTGTTTCTTGAAAACGTAAAGTGATAATGAAAAGCACAAATATTATGGGAATATTTTTTTTTATTATAATCGAGGTATTGACTTTTTCCGATAAATCTGAATAATAAATCTAAACGAGCCCAATCAGCAAAAATGAGGCGCACGTGAGACGAAGATCATTTCTTGGCTTCAATTCTTGTACGAACTGTATTTTATAAGTACGTAAGCAAAGATTCTGACGTAAATTTTCCATGTAGACGAAGGACAAAAGCCAAACAGTTGAGAACGACGAAAAATCGACATTTAGGCGACTTCTTTCAACACTTCGTTCCATGAAATTCGCGAACAGATTTTGTTCTCTCAAAATAAATTTCCTCAATTTGGAGAGTTGTTTTGGCGTTAAAGGATTCATGAGGAATTGCAAAACCTTAAAAACAGAACTAATTAGCGCGTGCACTTCTGTTAGGTGTTTGGCTGAGCTCCTCCTCTTATTTGCGGTGTGCGTTTTCATGTTGTTCCACAGAAAGAGAGGCCTACAGTTTTAAGCCACTTTGGAATGGCAGATATTTTTATGAGGAGCTTTTTCATGGCAGAAATACACTCGGAGGTTTGCCCTTGTCTGCCGAGGGGCGACCGCTATTAGGAAAAAAACATTTTCAAACATTTAACAGAACTACAGAATGGTAGTCACGCACCAAACTTACTGAACAGAAATATCAGCACAGTTTGCCACTATCTGTTGTCAAATCACAGTTATCGATATGGAAAGTGGGCATGCAGTTAAAAAACACCCGATATATACATTCTGTATATATTTATATACACACAAAGTAGCTTCATATCGCCTGTGTGTGTGAAAATCCAATCGTTTGGAAGCTTAGAAAGTGTCAATGTGTCAAAGGTTAACGACCACAACAGTTTGTTAACTTCCTCTACATTGACTTTTACATTCATTTCGACACCCTTCTTTATTCCATTTCAAATTTTAAAACTTAGTAAAATGTGTATGCATGTGTGTATGTGCGCTGGAGTGTTCACACTAAACTTGCAAATTCGTTGGTTTTTTCGCCATTTCCATTCTACCGAATTTACTCGTGCACTTCAAGACTACCAAAGTTTGCGTCCAACTGCTGTCGTAGCAGAAATCTTTTCTCACTTACCACTTTCTAGTTGATGAATGTATGAGTATTTGCGGTGCTGTGTAAGCGGGTCAAATATTTTTAGACAAATACTCTGGCATACAGTTGTGGACAAAACTCTCCGTACGACCCCTTTTTTGTTAATTTCTCCCGATCTAAAGCATTTAAAAGAAATGTAATGATGCAGTTTTGTTTTAAGTCTAATTATATAACAAATGTAAAAATAAAATTATTTTCAGTATTTACTTTAAAAGTTATTCACGAAAAACAAAAAAACTGCACTGACAAAAGAGTACATACGTTTTATAAAGACACTTATTTTGCTCTTCTTTTATGCGAAAACTTATCTGTAAAGTACCGTTTGTTCTTTGGTTCTACTTTGCATTCTTCTTAAAGTGTATGGCATTCTGTCTTTTGAAAAAGTGTACGATCTACTGATTTGAGAAAATTTGTTGTTGAGTACAGAAGTAATAAGAAATCCTTTGGTGAAATAGCTGATTTATTGCATTTAAGCAAGTCTACGGTACAAACTATTTGTAAAAATTTTGAAACATCCAATTCTCTGGAGAGTATGCTGCGTAGTGGCCGGCCCAAGAAGCTCAACCGGAGAGATGTATCCTCCAAATCCGAAAATACATGCTCCTGAAGGTACCCGAGAGGTATCATATTGCTTTCCACCCACGTACAATAAGTAGGACCCTGAATAATGAAGGTTACAACTGCAGAACTCCTCGCAAGAAGCCCCTTATAAGCGAGAAAACCCGAAAGCTTCGTCTGGAGTTTGCAAAAAAGCACTTTAATAAGGGAATAGAATTTTGGAAACTAGTTTTATTCACTGACAGTCCAAATACAACATATTTGAAAGTTTGAAGAAAACCAAACACTGCCATGGATCCTAGGAATCTGATTCCGACTTTAAAGCATGGTGGCGGCAGTGTCATGGTTTGGGGAGCAGTTGCAGCCACAGGCGTTGGAAACCTCGTTTTCATTGAAGGAAATGTAGATCGCTTACAATACAAGACCATCTTGGAACAAAACCTGATGCCATCCGTGGACAAACTAGACCTAGGCTCGAGCTGGATCTTCTAGCAAGATAATGACCCGAAGCATACTGCGCAAATCGTCAAGGACTAGCTGCTGTATTATGCTCCACGGCAACTATATTCACCTCCACAAAGCCCGGAAAGATTCGGAAGCACTATATTAATAGTGATCCAATTCTCAAAGAGAAATTGCTGGAGGGATGGCAGAATATCTCGGTGGAGGAGCTTGAAAACTTAGCAGCTTCAATGTCCAGACGTTTGCAAGCAGTCATCGATGCTATTGGTGGCCCAACAAGTTATTAATTTTCACAAATTTAATCAGTTTCCCTAGATAATTCTTCTTTTCTAAGTTCGTATGTACACTTTTGTCAGTGCATTTTTTTTTGGTTTTTCGTGAATAACTTTTGAAGTAAATACTGAAAATAATTTTTTTTACATCTGTTATATAATTAGACTTAAAACAAAATAGCATCATTACATTTCTTTTAAATGCTTTAGATCGGGAGAAATTAACAAAAAAGGGGTCGTACGGAGAGTTTTGTCCGCAACTGTATGTGTAAATATAGCAGTGTGTGTGAATGCTTATATGGCTATGAATATAACCGATAAAACCACTGCTTATTCCAATCATTCAGTTGGTAGTGCCAACTACACCAAACCGAGCTAGCGCGAATTTAAGTAAACCAAATGTATGACCACGAAAAAAATATGGCACATCAATATTTTGACAATATGTTTTTTAATTTAAATATTTTTTTTATAAAAATGCAACTTATTCCACTATAAAGAGGATATTAACCCAAGTTTTAAGTCTTGTACTAAATAAAATACGAAAAAATTTTTTTTATCAATTTTAGAATTTGTAATCAGAATTTGAAAATGAAATTTGTGTGCCATGGAATTTTGTTACAAAATAGGAATAAAATTCAAATACCTAAAAATTCTCATTTCTTCCTTGGCAGTATTGCGTGGATTTGTTCTGGGGAAAAAATGTGCACCAGCGTCAAGGAGAAAAATTATAAAAAATCAACAAGAATTTGTCATACAAAAATTTATTGGACTATACAGGTAAGCAAAAAGTAAGGAGAATTTGGTTGTAAAATGAAAAATCTTTATTTATTCTTGTAAATCAATTTCATCCCCTTCAAAATAATCCCCTCTCGATGAAATACACTTATGCCAACGATTTTCCCAATCCCCGAAACATGCCAAATAGTCCATTTCCGGTATAGCCATCAGCACCTTCTTCGATTCAACTTTTATCTCCTCAATCGACTCGAAACGCGTTCCCCGGAGTGAGTTTTGAGTTTTGGGAATAGCAAGAAGTCACACGAAGCCAAATCAGGCGAATACAGTGGTTGCGGAACGATATGCGTGGAATTTTTGGCGAAATGATCACGAAGAACGAGTGCAATGTGAGACGGTGCATTATCGTGATGCAAAAACCAAGAGTTGTTGGCCCATAATTCTGGTCTTTTTAGACGAATTGCTTCACGTAAACGACGCATAACGCTCAAATAATATTCCTTATTAACAGTTTGGACAGGTGGAAGGAATTCATAGTGCACCACACCACGAAAATCGAAAAAAACTGTCATCATGACCTTTATTTTTGAACAACTTTGACGGGGTCTTTTCGGTCAGGCCTCGCCTTTAGCACGATATTCGCTTGATTGGTCGGTTGTTTCATGGTCGTAGGCATAAATCCAAGTCTCATCTCCCGTAATGATGCATTTGAGCTTGTCCTGATAGTCTGGAAGCATTGTTTCACACACATCAACGCGACGACTTTTTTACAAGAAATTGAGAGTTTTCGGTACCAAACGAGATTTGACTTTTCGTAGGCCCAAATGGTCTTTCAAAATGGTTTTCACAGATCCTTCTGATATTCCGATCATATCAGTAAGGTCTTTAACAGTCAACCGACGATTTTTGAGCACTAACTCCTTCACTTTATTGACGTGTTGGCCATCTCTTGACGTCGATGGTCGTCCGGAGCGCTCCAAGTCATCAACACCTTCTGGACCCTCTTTGAAGTCTTTGTACTACTTATAAACATTTTTTTTCGATATGGTCGAATCACCAAATGCCTTCTGCATTATGCTAAATGTTTCCGCAGCCGAAATTTCATTCCGTAAACAAAATTTGATGGCACTTCTCTGCTCAATCAAATCAGACATTGTAAAAATCGAAAAATGCACTCTTGGTCGTTTGGTAAACACAAGCGTAAATATATTACTGATAATGACATTCACATGAAAGTTGGTCCAGATGTTATTAACAGTGCTGCCAACTCATGAAAAAATAACTAGAGCAAAATTTTAATCCCGCGAAGTTTGACAAATAAATTCACCATACTTTTTGCCCACAGGTAAAACTTCCAAAGCGCATTGAAAACGGCACGCGCACAATAATGCCGATACATTGGGGAAATACAGCCTCACAGGTGCACATAGCAGCCGAAATACGACAAAGGATTTCCTTCCAGTGAATCGCCTGGGAAAGATCGACAACAACGTTGTTAAACAAGCGCTGCCCTAGACCCTTCTTTGCAAGCCGGTCGAGGAGTTGGCGGGCCGCGTAACACCTGGCGATGCTCTACAGATACATAAATGGAATCTCTCAGCCTAACATGGAGCGAATTGAGATCGCTTGCACATAACCCTGTTCGTTGGCAAAGGGGAGTAGTTGATGCTCCATGCTCCAGATAGGAGTTAAAGCGTCCTATATAAGTATAAATATATATATAATATACAAGTGCGTTCCAAATACAGTTTTTCTTTAAATCTGATTAAAAAATTGAAATCGTCATGTAAATTTTTCAATGTTTCTCATTTTTTCATAAAGTTTGAAATCTGGATTTTTTTTTTTGTTGTTGTTGTGAAAAAAGTAATGCTCTTTCCCCCTAAATTTTAATTGCGTAAAACCTGATTGTGAAAATAGTTGGAAAACCACGTGAAGCCAAGTCCTTCTCCACCTGATCTTTCAGACGCAGAGGAGATATTACTCTTCCTCTTCTACCACTAGCTGGTATATATATAATATATATAATTCGAGCGTACACCCTTTTCGGGTGTTTGGCCGAGCTCCTATATAAGTGGTGTGCCTCTTGATGTTGTTCCACAAATGGAGGGACATACAGTTTCAAGCCGAGGGACGACCGCTATAAGACAAAACTTTTTCTTAATTTTGATCTTTCGCCGAGATTCGAACCGACTTACTTTCAGAGCCGGAGCAGTTGTATCCGTTCGAACGACATGACTAACACAGCCGCTGAATCTTTATTCGCTATGTTATGTTTATGTCATGTCGTAAAACTCATACAGCTCACTGTTCCAAAAATCTTCGGCAGAATCTTTCTCTCATTCACTCCAATGAACGCCTCTTTGGATGTTGTCATTGTCGCCATCCGATAGGATGGGCATGATGAGGGCCTTCAAAAGTGTTGGTTTGGTTCGTTGAGAGAGGACTTTACTGCTCGATTCCCGACTTAGTCCAAAGTAGCAGGTACTTTGCTTTGTCCTCGTTCACTACCAGACTCATTCGCTCTGCTTCTTTATCCAGTTTGGAAAAGGCGCAACTCACAGCGCGGTTGTTAAGGTGGATGATGTCAATAACATCGGCATACGCCAACAGTTGTACGCTCTTATAAAAAACAGTGCCTGAGCGATTAGGTTATGCGGCTCTTACGAACTTTTCCAGCATCAGGTTAAAGAAGTCAAAAGACGGAGAGTCGCCCTGTCTGAAACCTAGTTTGTCATCAAACGGCTCAGAGAAATCCTAACCAATTCTGACAATATTTCTGCCTAGTACTGCCCAATTTAACATTACTGTTCTCGGCCACACACGTTACACTGTGAGGCGTAGCCAGGTTAGGCTACTTGTCCATAGGAGAGACAAAACCAGTGTATACTTTTCAAAAATGTATTGTAGAAGATCTCTGATTTCCACATTGAGATCTTCCAATTCATTAGGCAATGTTCTACCTAAACTTAACAAGACTATGGCGATAAGGTGCGAGATTGTCTCTTCCTCTTCTTTATTTAGACTTAGTTGCTGCAGAAGTTATGTGTTTGCACACACATCCTCTAGACGTGTCTACCTATTAGACAGTGCACCGCCGTTAGAACGGAAATCAGTGTGCTAAGGCTTCAAATATTTTGGCTTAGTAGAGATTCTGCGCGCTTAGCATTCAGAGTAGGTGGTTTCATTGCGCCTGCTTTAATTCAATTCCCTAAAAAATAAGTAGCTAACAAGTATGTAAAGGTATGTCTACATCATCGCTTGTGTATTCAGCTGTCAACTTCGTACCGAGTCTCGCTGGTTCACCAGCCCTGCAAATCCGCTCCATGTCATAATGGCCTGTCTCAGCCATCTCGTTAGCCCATGTGAGGCATTTCATGGCTACCTTGGAGGTTGTCGACTGTTTCGTGAGGGATTTTATCACCGCCTGGCTATCAGTAGAAATGTGGATATCATCTCCCGGTATCGCATCACACTCTACCAGTGTCACGGCTCTTATTATTGCCATCAGTTCAGCGTGAAAGACAATGCAGTGGCCGGGAAACCGAAAACTAAAGAAGATCCCTGGGTGCAAGGAATACTATATACTTGTGCACCTCCGCGTACTCTACCCTCGAGTTTTGAGGTATTTGGGTGTGCATGGATGAACTTACCCTGTCTTGCATCATCCCGTGCCCACTTTTTCCTTGAGGGTAGGTGGGGTGAGGGTGGGTGTTTAACCCACGCAAAGTTTGTATATCTAGGCGTAATACTCAGCATAAATAAGGATCCGTCCTTATCTATACAAGACCGTATTCAGGCAGCTAACAGAGCATACTTTGGTCATATCAAACTTAAGAAGCCTTCATTGATATCAAAGGAACAAAAGCCCCAGATGTACAAAACCATAATAAGACCGGTTTTCACCTACAGCTGTGAAACATGCGTCCTTAAAGTTAACTGCGTGAATTTACTGATGCGATTGAAAAGAAAAATTCTCACAAAAATATTCAGGTGCTCAGTGTTTTAATCGCGAGACGAAATGTAACGCGGTTTAAAAAGTCGCAAAGATTACAGTGGTATAGAAACGTCCAAAGAATAAGCAGCCAAAGAGTGACCAAAACAGCTTTTGAAGCAAATCCTGAATGAGAAAGAAAGAGATGCTAGCCTAGCATCTGACGATGATTGCAAGACGTAGAAGGCGATACAAAAGGTGAGAATCTCACAACATAAAGCGAAAGCGGATTATCGAGATGAATGGTTCCGTATTGTAAAGGAGATAATGGTCCACCCCGAATTGTAAAGTCAATATGATGATGTTCAACCTTATTGCCACACTGCGCGCGGTATATCTTGTTTGCAGTTCCACTTTAAGCTGGTTAAATGTCGCTTATAATGCGGCGTGTCTAATGCCATTCCGAAATATTTTCAAAATCCTTTTGGACTTCAAAGTGGTTCAAAAAATCGAAACACTACTTGCATGTCGACATGTACACAACTTTCCGGAAACAGTATACGAGTACTCTTTCACATTTCATCAACGCCACTCGTGGCGCTTGGCTCAGGACGCAAGGCGCTCTTTAGTGCCCTCACTCGAGCACACTTCATTTGGACAGTTCGTTATAGTTCTTGTTTGTCTTTACTCGCTTTTTTAATGCAGCAGCAGTACTTGCTTGCCATTGCTTTCTTCTTTGCATTTTTTACTCAATGATTTTTTTTATTTTAATTTACTTAACACACAGGACAACAGGGACAGCATGAACAGCAAGAACAATGAAAGTAGTCAGCAAGGCGACGCTGAACGGTGCTGGTCAAGTAGCTAACAATTCCATGTATGAAAAATCAACAACAAAAAAACATAACAAGTCACAAATAGACGACTATAGTACCCACTACACAACACATACACAAGAACACAAATACACACATATGAATATGTTGTTGTATAAATAAATTGTAGGTCTGTGCAAGCAATGGAAAAACGACGGAGAAAGATTTGTGTCTGAGTGTCGGCTTACAAGAGTCTCTAGACAATGCTTGTGTCTTCTGTGTTTTTGCTCGTGCGAGCGCATTTACAATTGTATTAGTAGAATTATCCGTTATGTGTGCATACGCTTGTGCTAGCGCGCATGTGTTTGTGTTGTAAGCCACTTTAGTACATCAACTTCAATTAAGTAAATATTTGAGTTGTGAAACTTTATTATTTTTATACGCTGCCAAGTCGAAAGTGAGTGCAGCGCATTGGCTCATTTTAGCTACCGAATGTTTGCACAGTAACGACGTCGCATTCCTAAGTTCTTCGAAGGCAATGTCCTTGCAACAAAACAACCAGCATCCGCAACTTGAATCAACAACCACGCTTCGTCATCATTTACTCCTTTCGAGGCGACAACAACTTATGAGCAAACAAATTCACGTTAGCGCACTCTGTTGCACATACACAAATACATACACATAAACATGCACAAATACACACACACATCCTTGCATACTTGTATATTATGGCATGTCGGTGCTTTATCAGCCGGCAGCAATAACATCACTAACAATCTCACTGCACACTAACAACAACAACAGCGCCATGATAACCACAACTACCGCCGCACACAACAACACCAACGGCTACAACAACCCCAGCAATGCCAACTCTGCAATTCTTCTTCACGTAATTCGTGACTGCTGTTGTCATACATAGTCATCACAGTCCTTCTATTCATCGTCAACGTGGTCATCATCGTCATTATCAGCGACAGCTTCAGTGCCTGTGCATGTGTCTGTGTCGTTTATGGCATCACAGCTGCACCACTTCTGCACTCCCAACGCTATCACCACAATTATAGTTGTCATTTCTTTCGAAAATTTATTTCACACATCTTCGACCAAACGCATATTTCTCTATAATTTCTGCCTTCCCTCTTTTCAGCATTTGAAAGCAGCCATAGCTTTTGGTTTATTTGGTGCACTACTAAAGTGGTCAAACTCGTTCATTCGTTGTTGTTGCCATGCATTTTTTCGTTTTCGGTTTGAGCAAAACTAATTGCGTCATCAACCATCCTTACATGCAACATTCACATATTTGGGAGTGAATGATGCGCACTTGGCAAGCGTATTTTATTTCCTTTAAATACTTTCTTGGCTATTTATAGCGTTGGTGTATGAGTACAGTGGGTGAAGAAGGAAATTGAGAGAGATCGACCGTATAAGCGTAGACAGTCTTTTGTATAATTAGACTAAGTAGACTGCTTTACGATTTTGAAATATTACAACAAAGACGTTTATCCAATAAAGACGTCAGCGCATCCTTGAAAGTTAGAAAAGATTTCAAACTTCGGTTAGGGGAATTAGGAAACCGGTACAACGCTCGATCTCGAACCGGATAAGGCGCTGATACCCATGCCCATAGCCACTTGTAAATTACTTATAGACGGGGAAACCATCAAAAAGGTAAATACAATCTGGCAAAACCTCACAACATGCGAACTAAGCAGACAGACATGGCCGAACTGAAACAGCGGTCGATCGAAGACCTTGCTAAGATTCAACAGAGAATCTATAAGAAAAATGATAGGTGTTTTAACTGGTCATTGTTTAATAGGCAGCCACGCTAGAAGGTTAGAACTCCCTTACTTCGATTTCTGTAGAAGCTGTCTTAATACAGAAGAAGAGGAAACAGTCAGACACCTTTTATGTGAGTGTGAAAGCCTAGCTATGAGAAGGCTGCGCACTCTCGATACAGCATTTCTAACCGATGTAGCGGACATAACCCATCTAAAACTAACGAAGCTCTGCTCGTTTATTAAAGCAACCGAATGGTTTGTAAAGGAACACGTAGAGTAAGGATAAGCTCCAGTGGTATCACAATGGACCAGCCGAAGGTCTAAGTTATTATGCTATAATATATGGGCCTGTAAGACTGCCAGACGGCACCTATCGAAAAGAATATAATCGTGAGCTGGAACTATTAGGAAAAAACGAAACTGTAATAAGATTTATAAAATCTCCGAGGATAAGATGGCTTGGACTCGGCTCGTGTTTAGAATGCCGAGAACCACTCGAAAGGCAGCTAAATTACGCGCTGTTGGAGGCCGAAGAAGAGGACGCCTCTGAAAGAGATGACTCGAAGACGTGGAAGTTGACCTTCAAAAGCTAAAATTGCGGCGGTGGGAGGAGGTAGTATTAGATAGGGACAGATGACGCAGGGTTGTGAACGCAGAAATGGTTCACCAAGGACTGTGTTACTAAGAAATAGAAGAAAAAAAGTTTTGCTACCAATTTCTATTGCTTTAAAAGCAAGTTTTTCACAAGAAATCCAGATCGAGGGAATGGCATAATCTCATGGACCCCGACTGAGAAGCTACAGTCTTCCTCACTGAATGTCTCGAAGCTAGAAAATGTGGTGGATTTTGGAATCCACTCAAACGAACGCGACTCACTTAATGCGGATGATTTAATAGCAGTGATACGAACAAGAGAGGCTACTCCTTATAACTGGTGGTTACGTTCATCTTAACACACTCTGCACCAATGTGCTCTAACAACCAGGTAGTAGGTGAATATCTGATGCAGTCGCACCTCATCGAAGACAGCTATTGAATGCAGCAGCTACCTGGCCAAGTTGGCTGCGAAGTTTTTGTATGCCACGACTGTAGTATGGGTCTCTGAACACTGGGCCATTGCTGGGATCTACACCACTCTTGAATTGGCAATGAAGGCAGAGAAGTAACTCGGCAATCTCTGCCCATAGCACGGGTGTCCCTTTATGTATTTTCATGTAAACTTTGACTGAGATCGGTCTGTATTGAACAAACAAATAGAAATGAGCTAGGTAGCCCACACGTATAGAAGCAAGACGAATCTGGCCAAGACGTGTTGAAATAAGATCTAAGTCTCTAAATTCCTTTCGAGTAAAGAAGATTCAAACAGTGTATGATATTGAACGAACGGAAAAAGAAAGTAGTGAAGATTTTCTATTTTGAAATATGAAGAAATGACTTCAGGTTAAACGTTTTAGATCAAATTAAGACGTCATTGATGAAGGAAATGTTTGAGCGATTCCATGTCAAGTGATCAACATATTTCGGACATTTTTAGCAATTCCTCTAAAAATTGGCTTACTTGTAGACTAGAGTATTTTTTTTTTTTAAATCAATTAATAATTTTGAGTTTTATTCAGTGTTGGAAATTACTTCCCTACCCTTCACAAAAAATTTTTAAAGGCATTCTTCTAAATCCCACACGGGCAAAACACTCACAACAATTGCTGCGTATGAAATTTCGCTTCCGACTGTCTAAGCGGTAGTCTTTTGCTTAAACAGCCGGATTTTAGAAATCATACTTGTTTTCTTTTGATTTCGTTTTGCCATGCTTCCAAAGCAGACTATAAGAGAAATTTAAGAGACAATTTCATTTGTTGTCATCTTTTTTGAATAATGTGAAAAATGTGCATTTAAGTTTTTATCCTCAAAAGTCTGGGATGATTCTCACCGTATTTATGACAGACAGATGGTAAGGACTATTATTTTAGCCTGTAATGATTTCTGTGAGTCTAATAATTTTATGAACATTTCAAAATTATTGAATGGCACAAATTTTAAAGAGCAATTTTCGCATATTTCAAAAAGGACATAATTATAAATAAAACCAAAACATTTTTAAATTTCTCTTATAAACGCTTTTACAAATTATAATAATTTTTTTTAATTTTTTTCTGGAATTTAGGTTCCTGTATACTAGTGAAAAACTAAAAATGTATTTTTGCTGCAATCTCATGGGTCCAAAAAAAGTTAAATTTGGTTGAATGGTGTTATCCAATTGCGGAGATATATTAGCCAATGAATTTTCCCAAGTGTTCAAAAAAAGTAAAATTTTGTAGAACAGTGTTTCCGGGTGCCGAAATATAGTCAATAGCTGTTGTGATTTATATATCATAAACATTTATTTATCAAGTTTCTTATGGGCCCAAAAAACTTTAATTTTGTCAAATGGTTTTATGCAGAAATGTAACCAATACTTATTGAGATTTGTTCAGGCTACCGGATCACTGCAGTGTGTTCCAAGCAGAGGTGGCCGCAATTAAAGAAGCAGCTGACTGGCTACTTACTTGCGTAATAACTGTTAAGAAGGTAAATATTTATTCCGATAGCCAAGCGGCCAATAGGGCCCTAGGCTCTATTATGGTGCTTTCGAAGCTGGTCAGGGAATGCCTGGTCTCACTCTCGTTTGCATCAGAATTCTTCGACATAAGGATAATTTGGGTATCTGGTCACAGTGACATTGCAGGAAACTGCGAAGCCGACGAGCTGGCCAGTCAAGGGACCTGTGAGGCAATGTGCCCGCGAAAGGAGAGGATCGGGATCCCCTTGACAACCTGCGCTCTACTTTTGGAAGGATGGGCTCTGCACCAACTCAGCGAACGCTGGGCAAGTACACGAACGTGTAGGGTCGCGAAGTCCTTCTGGCCACGTTTGGATAGGAGGCGTTCGAGGGATATCCTGGGGATGGAAAAATGTCATCTCTCAAATTTCGTGGGCATCCTCACGGGGCACTGTCCGCGAGGTACACATGCCGTGAGACTCGGAATTACTTCGAGTCCTTTTTGCGTCAGCTGTATGGAGGATGAGGTGGAATCATCTCAGCACCTGCTCCTTAGCTGCCCAGCCTTCGCGGGACTAAGATTCAAGTATCTTGGTTCTCACTTCTTTTCTGCGCCTGCTGATATAGCAGGTGTTGATAACAAAAATCTGATGCACTTCATCAGCAGCATAATGAGGTTAACACAACCGCAGACTAGTCACCGTTCGTAGTCCACAAACACTCACCACTCCCCATCCCTTCCCTTTCTCCCCTTTTTTCCTTCACCCTCTTGCAATGGTATCACAAAGGATGAACCAAACTATTTCGTCCAAGTGGACCCTACTCTCTGGGCAAAGATCATTACCTAACCTAACCTATTGAGATTTGTATATAATAAACATTTATTTATTAAACATGGGTCCAAGAAAAGTTCAAATTTGTCGAATGGTGTTGTCCAAGGGCTGAAATATATCAATCCATCAATTTTCTCATGGGTCTAAAAAAAGTTTAATTTTGTGGAATGGTGTTATACAAGTGCTGACATATAGCCAATAGTTGTGACTTATATGTACATATATCATAAGAGTTTATACATACATTAATTTTCTCATGGGTCCAAGAAAAGTTCAAATTTGTCGAATGTTGTTATAAAAACTTCTAATCAATTCATGAATCAATTTTCTCATGGGTCCAAAAAAGTTAAATTTTGTCGAATGGTGTTTTCCAAGTGCTGAAATATTACCATGGGTCGTTGTGATTTATATATTCTAAAAATTTATATATCACTTTTCTTATGGGTCCAAAAAAAGTTTAATTTTGTTGAATGGTGTGTATACCCAATGGACGTTGTGATTTATATTTCCTGAAAATTTATATATCAATTTTCTCACAGGTCCAAAAAAAGTTCAAATTTGTCGAATAGTGTTATCCAATGTGCTGAAATATAGCCTATAGTTGTTGTGATTTATATTCGTATACCATGAATAGCTAAAAATTCCATGCGGAAAAATTACAAATAGCATCAACTTGCATCTACATATTTTTTTCCAAACAAATTGATTTCTGCCCCACAGTCCGCTGTTAAAAATATGTACTCGTATAACTTTTCTCTTTCAAAGTTCTGTGTACCACGCTTTTACTTATCTCTTTTTTATTTGTTACTCTTAAGAATTACTTCATCATATTATTTACTTTGCCGTTATTTGTTATGTTGTTGCCAGTCAGTTTGTCTGTGTAAACACTTGCCAAAACACATCCTAACAAGCTTACAATCCCAACCAGCTTATCCTTATACTTATGAGCCTTGCATAAACCAAAACTAAAAAAATAAAAATAAATATGTATCTGCGAACAAAACTAAATGAATGCTAGTTGAACTTTTACTTCGAGTGATATTATTATTTGTTTTCCTTTTGTTAGATATTTTTGTTGTTTATATTACTAACTAACGTCAAAATTGGTGTTACTGCGCTTGTGTCCCGCTTCCGGGCATTTGTTAGCACTTACCAACACACGCACAAATACACCACTGCCAAATTACAAGCTACAAATGTGAACGATATATTAAATCTTACATGTATGTATATGTGTACGTGTAAGTGTGTGTGTAATATTTGCAAACAAACTGTGTAGAGTTTAAATAACCTACAGTAAACTTCGTTAAATCCAAACTAGTTCGGAAGTGAAAGTTTTTATGGCGGTGGCGGATCTATTTATTGTTGCTACATTTATTTTGAGTCCATCATTTCGGGCCGTTAATTTCTACACGGAGAGCAAAAGCAGTAATTATTAGGAAACTGTTGTGAAAAGGATGTCCCCAAAGCCGAGCACAGAGACATTTAGGGAAACGAATGAACTATACTATTATTTGAAAAAGGAAGCAGCCGCAAAGGCACAAAGAGGTCTTGAATGCTTCAATGCGTGACTACACGCCATCAAAAAAAACCTCAGGAGAGATGAGATAGAAGTTACGAAGAGGAAACAATAGAAAAGATTGCAGGCAATCATTCATTAGTTTCTCTACGAGATGTGTTCAAAAAGTATCGCGAGTTTGGTGTTTTTTTTTTTCAAAAATTATATATTTATTCATTAATATCTATTTTGTTCCCTTCAAAGTAATCCCCATGAGATATTATGCACTTGTGCCAACGTTTTTTCCAATCTTCGGAACACTTCAAAAAATCATTTTTTTTTATTTTGTTCAGTTGCTCCACAGACGGCAACGAACGTCTTTATCTCGTCAATCGTAGCGTAGCGTCGTCCTTTCCTCAGATCTGAAGAACACGGTGGCTGTGGCATCATTAGTGTGTTGTTTTTGACCAAAAAGTCACGCACAAGCAACGATGTGTGAGCAGGGGCGTTATCATGATGTATATGTGGCAAGAACTCATGATGCACAACGCCTACAATCGAAGAAATCGGTAAGCAAAACTCTAACATTTGACCGAACTTGGCGCGCTTTTTTCGTTCTTGATTCGTGCGGCAGCTTCCATTGAAATTATTGAACTTTCGTTTCCATGTCATAACAATAAACCCACGATTCGTCACCAGTTATATTTGGGTCGTCGCGGACAGAGTCCAACATCTCATTAGTAATGTTCATGCGATGCTTCTTTTGGTCGAAATTGAGCAGTTTTGGTACGAATTTTGCGGCGACCCGTCTCATTCCCAAATCATTGAAACAATCTTATGGCACGAGCCAATCGATATGTTTAGGTCCTCAGCAACTATTCGACGATTTTCCAATACCATTTTCTTCACTTCATCAGTTTCTTCGTCTGTTGTTGAAGTACTCGGGCGTCCGGCACGCTTTTCGTTGTTAACATCTTCTCGGCCTTCTGAGAACATTTTGTACCACCAATAAACGTTGCTTTGGTTCAAAGTAGCTTCTTCGTGTGACACAGTCAACATTCGAAATGCATTCGCGCATTTAATTTAGTTTTTTACACAAATTTTAATACAGGTTCTTTGATCCATCGTCGACATGAGTGAGAGACATGAGTACCAACATATCGCCACAAAACAATCGAAATTCGAATATACGTAACTTGCAAAAATTCAAAACTCGCAACACTTTTTTAACACACCTCGTATGTTAACAGTTCATTGTAGTCCAGGGAAGAATTGCCCGCGATTTATTTATTTTTTCCTTGTTCACTCCGCTCTGTAGCATTCACTCAGCCTCGAGAAGAGTTTTCCATCTTGTTTTTGCGCCGTCCCAAGTTATGTTGGCATCTACCATCTCACACAACATCAACCTTTGTGAATTATTCTTTCGCCGACCGCGACCTCTGCTCCCTAGAGTTATAAAATTGTTAAAAATCAAAATTCAAAATCGAAGGTGATTTGTGTCAGCTTCGAAGACGGTACCGAGACAGATTTTTTTATTTTTATATGTTTTGTTATAAAGAGATTGCCGAGAATTGTGTTCTATGAGAAGTCCATCCCTGATCTACACTTATCCTGACTATGACCGATTGGCTCACTTCAGTGATTTGACTGCCAAGATGTCCAAGCATTTACATCCAAATCGCGACGCTATAGAAGCTGTAGAAATGCGAACTCATCACATTTAGTGCTAAGCATTTGCACCCACATTAATCAAACATCTTTTGATAGCTTTCAAGGACTTCAATTCGAGACGAGTTTTTATTTATGAAGAGTGGAGCACCTTGCATAAAGATTTATTTATTTACCAACTCTTCGCTATCATTTGAATATTCTGCATCCCATGGCGTTATGGGTTAGCATCCCATATTTTTTGTATCAATTTTGTACTTGACTAGACTAGAGGGAGTTATGCCAGGAGCAGCATGAATAACATTTTTCTTTGCTTTAGATACGCTAGCCACCTTTATCCTGAGATTGAGACATACATTTCCTCTATGCAAATCGGCAGGCAGCCGAAAGCTGCCGCAAGTTATCAGAGCAGACTCCTTGCCTCTATATCTTCACAGTTGTTGATGCAGCGTTGGAACCATATGGCTTCCCATATGAATGAATTCATTTTCTCTATGATTTACTATAGA
>JAYXIM010003621.1:0-11000 GCA_037575425.1 Anastrepha fraterculus
ATTTGATGAATATCTGAACATTGATTGTCATATTTAATATAGAAATTTCGGTTAGTTAGGTAGCTTTTTATGATAAGATAGTAGTCAAATCATTATTTTTATTTTGTGGAGTAAGCCTTTGTGCCACACTTTGTCAAACGCTTTAGCTACGTCTAAGAATACTGCCGCACAATAACGATTGTTTTCAAAGTCTGATTGGGTTTTATTTGTAATTCTGTGGATCTGTCGGATAGTCGAATGTTTTTTTCTAAATCCAAATTGATGATCCGGTATTATACGTTTTTTCTCCAGAAATTGGGTTAGTCGATCATGCAGTAATTTTTCAGCAATTTTAGATATTGTCGGTAGTAAGCTTATTGGTCTATAAGATGATACGGTAGTTGGATCTTTACCCGGTTTTGGTAATGCAATAATCTCTGCCACTTTCCAGAGTTTCGGAAAATATTGCAAGCGAAACATGGCATTGAAAACGTTTCGCAAAAATATATATGCCTTGGTTGGTAGCTCCACTAATGCTTTCCCCGTTATCAAGTCATATCCGGGTGCTTTTTTATGTTTTAGTCCTTTTTTGATGCAAGCTATTATTTCGTATTTTTGTAAAGTCATAATGATAGTTGTTTTGGTTGTCAATTTTCTTTTCTTCGTCATTTGATAGAACCTCTTCAAAGTATTTTGCTAAAGTTTTCGCTTTTTCCTCTTTTGTAACGGCCCATGAATTGTCATCGTTCTTTATTTTGGTTAATTGTTTTTATACATTGAATATATTTTATGGAAATTATGGATAAAATATTACATCAGACAAATGTCCACCATTTTTCTTAATACAAAGATTGGCTCTTTTTAACGCGTTTTCCATTACACCACATAATGTTTCTGGTTGAAGGCTCAGTATTTCGTCTCGAATATTTTGCTTCAACTGTCTAATAGTCTCTGGTTTATTAAGATACATTTTGTCTTTTAAATATCCCCATAAAAAGAAGTCGGGCGCGGTCAAATCTGGCGAACGAGGTGGCCAAGCGATATCTGAATTTTTGGAAATCAGACGTTCGCCAAAAATTTCACGCAGCAGGTGCATAGTTTTCCTAGTATGCATAGTATGCGCAGTTGCTCCATCTTGTTGAAACCACAAATTCGGACACTGCTCCGCCATTGGCCGCAAAAAGTTTTCAATCAATGTTCTGTAAGAAGCTCCTGAAATCGATTCAGGCGTTTTATCCTCATTTTCGAAGAAATATGGACCGATAACTCTAGTGGTTATCACACCGCACCAAACAGTACATTTACAGGGTGAACGATATGAAGTGTTACCTATTCAAAACACCATAACGTTTTTGTGTGAAATTAGTTTTTATTGATTTCAAAGACAAAATTGTTCAAAAATGATTACAATTTTAACATACTACATTCACTTTAGCTAGATATGACCACCTTTTGCCTTGATTATAGCCTTCAAACGGTCAAAAAATGAGTTGCATGCTGCACGAATGTGATCTTGAGGTATTTTGGCCTATTCTCGTATAATCACTTTTTTCAGCGCATCCATAGTGGCACATTTTTTAGTCCTCACCTTGCTCTCCAAAATGGGCCAGATGGAATAGTCCATCGGACTTGCACCTGGCGAATTCGAAAGCCATTGTGTGGACGAAATGAAGTGTGGAACATGGTTTTTTAACCATTCTTGGTTCACACGAGCTGTATGAGACGGTGCTGAGTCCTGTTGGAACGTCCATGGTCTACCGCCGAAATGTTTGCGTGTCCACGGCTCTAAAGCAGCTTCTTAAACATTTTCCCCATAATAAGTCGCATTCACTTTGACACCAGGCTCGATAAAAACGATTGGAGGGCCTCCATCAGCGGTCACTGCGGTCCAAAGTTGTATTTAAAGATGGCGTTAAACATGCTGCTTTATCATTATCAGATTTACGATCGTCAACCTTAAGAGGGGAGCCTGGCTTATGAGGTCTAAAAATTGCATCTCTTTGCGATTTTGTTTTTTAAGGAAAAAATTAATTTAGCACTGCAAAGTTTTTCCTATCTTTTAATGAACATTTAAAAATTATAAAAAATTTGTGTACTGGTTAAAATAAGTTGAAAAAAATGTTTAACATAGAAATTAGTAGAGCGCTGCAACGCTGGAGTTTCCAACTGGCGTACAAGACACAGCTCGTAATTATTATAAAAATCTTGAAAATTTTTGTTTTATCTATTTTGTTAGTTCAAATAGAAAAGAATTTAATACTGAAGGGAATAAGCTATGATTCATTTCAAAAGGTTCATTCGTTTTTTTTTCATTCATGTACGCCAATTCAAAGAAATCATAAAAATGAAAAGACGAGAAAAGAAGATAAAGTTTGTGCTACGAGTATAGCTGTCCGGTCACAGCGTAACTACCTAACGCTCGCCTACCTTTGGCTTTGTGTCTACGGAAATATTGAGAATTAGGCTCTGTAACTTTGTGTGAATATTCTGAAATATATTAGGAATCGCTTAAAACGAAAAAAAATTGATTTTTTTGACCTTATAAACCAGGGTCCCCCCTTAAATTGATATTGGAGAGCAATTTGGCCAGAATGTGTAAAAAGTAAAAATCCTGTGGATCCAAATACTAAAGAATATCTCAATTTAATTGATTTTGATGACTTGGCATTCGATGACATTGATGAACTGATGATTGATAAAGTTCTTAGCGAAGAGGAAATATTACATTTTGCCTCACAGAATGCTGATTCTATAGAAAGCAGTGATAGTGAAGAACCTTTAAAATTAACTGCAAATTTAATTCAAGAACGTCTTCAACTTGCAAATAAATTGGGACGCCATTTTATCACAAATGATCCCAATGTCGAAAGAGCTGCACAATTCCAACGTCAGCTGAATTCTTGTATAGCTCGTTACAAAGAATTATACAAAGAGGTAGCAAGAATTGGCGAACAACGGCTCATAACAGAGTTCATTGTTAAAAATGTAGATGCTGAACGAGTAAAAGAAAGTCCAGTTTAAAATTATTCCAGCGATGATAGTGACAATATACGCGTTCGAAGCAAGCGAATGCAAGTTACTGCTGATGACAGCAATTAAATTTACATTATATTATATTATATATATATTTTTAACTTAAACATTGAATAACATATTCTTTTCGTTAACAAAATAGCTGTTCAACATAACTATTTTTAGTTCCTCAACTTGCCATACATTTAATTCAAATTATTTTTAAGATTAGGGTGCATATTTTTTTTATCTTTAATAACTATGCTTGTAAAAATTAACATTGTATATGTGATTTAATTAAATAAACATGAATACTTGTTCTTAAAAAAAGAGGTTGTCTGTAAAGTCGGTTTACTGACGATAGTTTAACGTGACAACGTCATAAGAAAATACTGATGGAATGGTTGTATTTTTCAAAAGAAAATTTTAATTTTATTTGTTTAATAAATATTTTGTATGGATATAGAGAAGGAGGTAAATGGAATCGCAATGGAATAGGTCAAGTTCCATTTACACAAACGTGAAAAATGACGAAACATTTATCAAATTCGTGAAAGATATGTTCAATTTCGATTGTGCATCAGACGTTAATAAGTCAACAACACTAAGAGGCAACATCATCGACTTGCCTTTTTCAAGGCACTTTACACTCGAAACCCTCCCTTTCATATTTCCTACTTTTTCTATCATCGTCCTATTCTCAACAGAGAAATGGTTCATTACCATGCACACAGGAAGAAGGCATATGCAAATATAAATATGTGAATTTATATATAGTATGTACATATGCGTACATATACATACATATATATGCTCACTCAAGTAGGACAGAGCCAGATGTCGAACGTTGCCGAACGCGGGGGCCGATTGTGCTCTTTGTCGTTCGTTCCGCGCTTTCGATTGCAGTTCATGCAAGGTAACGACGCATGAGCAAGATAACGACGAATGAGTAAGATAACGACGTATTGAGCAAGATAACGACACATTTTTTCGAGCGTGCAGCCAGCTTAATCGAATTATAAGACGTTATCACGTCAAAAATCCTTGTTTTTTCACTAATTTTAATAGGTTTGAGAGATTAAGAACCAATCAGCTATTGTTGCATACGACCAATGTCTTTTTTTAAACGGTTTTTTCTGGAACCCATCTGCCGTGTAAAAACAGAATTAGGTGTATTGCAAAGTTTCAAGCGTTGTACAAATCTTTCAAAAATTTTATCCAAATTTTTTATTTCAAAATTTTATACAAAATTTCTAAATTTTATCAAAAAATTCAAAATTTTATCAAACATTTCAAGTAAATTTTGTCGAAATTTTCAACTTTTGTATACAGATTTTTTGAAGTTTTTCTGAGTACGTGATTTCACAGCCTTTTAAAAGTTTTAAAAAATTTTTCTGAACATTCATTTTTAGATCCCATTAAATTTAATATCAAAAAGTGCAAATTCCAAGTGATAAGAAAATACCGTTGATTTTTGACAATTTTTTTTCGCTGAGATGTCACGTAATTTTTCTCATACTATGTACTCAGGTCTGATGAGAAATGGAATAATGTGAATGGATTCTCACTACAAAACTTCGTCACTACAGTCTATACAGACGGCTCTAAAATGTATTGTGGTGTTGGAGCTTGTATATATTCCCATAGACTTGGAATTGAGAAATCTGTGCGTCTCCCTAATGCTTGCAGTGTCTTTCAGGCGGAAGTACTGGCAATTGTTGAAGCTTGTAGGCTACTAATCACAGATCCCTCTTCTATGGGCAAATTCGCTATTCTTTCTGATAGCCAAGCTGCAATTCAGGCACTGGATCCGAATCCTCTACAACAACCTCTATGCTGGTGGAATAAAGTAGGAATAGCCTCACCACCTTGAGTGAAAACCATAAAGTAACCTTAATTTGGGTCCCGGGACATCGGAGCATCAAAGGTAATGACGAAGCGGGTGAACTGACTAGAAGAGGATCTGCCATGAATAACGCTCTTGCAGAATTAGTACTCATACCACTAGGTGCAGTCAAGAATGCAATTTCCCTAAAATACCTTCGAATCGCAGATTGTAGATGGAGAGACCAGACGAAATGCAAAGTTAGCAGAACATTATGGCCCATCTACAACCTCAAACAATCGTTAATATTGTTAAACATGAAACCACGGGACGCCTGGAAACTAACGGCAGTCATAACTGGCTTCTGGTCTATCGGAGAACAAGCCGCCAAAATGGGCATCCCTCACAACACCCACTACCAGAGCTGTAAACAACCGGAGAAAAAGGAAACAATACTCTTGTCGAGGCCTATGCTTCGGGGTGGAGTGAACTAGGAAACAAAAAAACAAAAATGGCATATACATATATAAAATAGATAATCTTTTCAGAATTCTTATTCATTTGATTTTCTCGCTCGAAGCCATTCTCTAACCCCCAAAGTCAGACTACATTTGCACTAACACCATTTAAACGAGGGCAGCTGAGCAATCTGAACTCTGTAGAATAGGCTGCTTTTCAATGTATATTTATTTATTAGCTATATATATATTAGGCCGGGTCGGTTTGTGGGGAGGCAAAAAAATCGCCCATTGCTCTGTGAAAATCATATTCTAGGGATCAAAATAAGAAACTTTGCCGAAGGAACCATACCTCTAAAACGAATTCTGATGTCCCCCAAATTGGGTTGAACTTGTTCAGTTTCTTTTCTCATGTAAACGCCAAAAATGGTGATATTTTGAAATGATTGTATGGGGAGTTCCAGAGGGTGTGCCACTGGCATGGGTAGATCGGCCGTCCAAAGTTAGTAGGGGTCGGTCATACATTTGGACTCGATTGGAGCACTCTAAATGGGTCAAAGTGGGATTTTTCGTTCGATCCAAATTGGGGGACATCAGAATTCATTTTAGAGGTATGGTTCCTTCGGCAAAGGTTCTTATTTTGATCCCTAGAATACAATTTTCACAGAGCAATGAGCGATTTTTAAATCGACCCGCCCTAATATATATATATTTATATTTATTTTTTGATATAATATTCATATTTTCTACAATATTTAAAAATATTTTTTAAAACTTCACCCGTCGAAATCAGATAAAATTTGTTTTTTTTTTTTTTGTGCTAACTATGGTTACATCACTGTAATCCTTACTCGTTTTACGTTATTTTGTTTTGTTTTCTTTACAAATTGTTGCTTGCTTTACTAATTGTTGCAAATTGTTGTTATGTTTTCATGCCTTCTGCATTTCTCAGCAAGACTCTACTACCTACAAGGGCTTTAGTTGGAGTGTTTTCAGCTATCAACATTCAATCTAATTTCGGCTTTAATTCTCTACTTATTCTTAGTTTTCATTCCTTACGAAAATAAATCACAAATCGCACATGAATACAAATTCACAAGAAATGAGAAAGTGGTGATTAGCATGCATTGGCTTGAACTATTTTGAAAATATTGCGCAGTAAAATGGAACTATGGATGCACATAAGTAGGTCAAATTTCAATGAATGCCAGACACTGGCGAAGCATATTTACAAAAACACATATTCGCATAGCTTTGTGAAATACTGGAATACTCTAATTGGAAAATTCGGCAAATGTTTTGAGCACTGTTATCTATTGCATTAAATTGGCATAAATCTACGTGACTCTGCTGTGAGAAAAAAAAACTTAGTCTGCTAGAGGCTGGTAATGGATGTTTAGGAATTTTTAAGATGGTAGCTTTTCGTAAGAATTATTGATCAAATTTTTCAATTGAAATTATTCATTTATCAAAATACGCATATATTTGACGCAATTCTCACTTGTTGCGTTTTCATAGTAAAATAAAGTGATTCGAACCACACTTCCCAGATAACTTTGCTTTATAGAAAATTAATAATCCTTTTTAGCTAAGAACCAAACCATTCAATTTCTATGTAAGATCGATCGCTGAGTCTGAAAATGTGCATAATTTGCAGTATTTGCACTAGCGCTAAAAAAAAAATGATTTTGGTTTAAAGAAAAAAAGAAAAATGTGGAGTATCCCTTAACGTATATTTTCTTTACCGATGGGTCCAAGAATGAAATAGGGTCTGGAGCCGGATAATACTTAAACGATTGAAATAAGTATCACTATGCTATGGGGGGAATGGCAACTTCAACTTTTTTCCAAACGTAAGTTTTTGCCATCCTAAAAGTAGCCGAATGGACAATCGAGAAGAGATGGAGCGGGAAACAGATTGGAGTTTTCAGTGACAGTCAAGCTGCACTGAAGGCCCTGCAGAACGCGAAGAAAACCTCAAGGATTGTTCAAGAATGTAAGAAAAAGAAGCTTAATTCTGTTGCAAGACAAAACAGGCTTGTACTTATATGGGTTCCAGGACACTCCGGCGTTCAATGAAACGAAATTGCCGATGAATTGGCCAACCGTGGATCAACGGTTCCCCCACAAGGGCCAGAGCCAATAATCGGAATCAGTTCCGCAGGAATAATGAATTCAATCAACGATTATGTGGGCAATCTACGTAATGGTCGATGGTCCGGTCTAGAACACTGCAGAACTGCAAAGTGTTTTCTGACAAGTCGAAATAGAAAACTGTCAAACTTTCTACTAAAACCTAGAAGGAAAGACGTGCGGTTAATGGTCGGTATTATTACAGGATACAACCCACGACCCATCAGCATATGACTACCATTGGAATCATTGAGAACCCAAAGTGCCTATCATGCTTGGAGGAGGCGGCGGATAGCACGCAGCACTTTCTCTGTGAGTGGCCTGCCTTTGGTAGAGCAAGGCTACGAGTTTTGGTTTTTCTCAAAACTATATTTTTCGAATTGGCGTACACGATATTGACCGATCTCCCTGAAATTTCGCACACATCTTTTTTATGATATTACTTTTTATGTGAATTTAAGTATTCGAAAATTTTTTGAAAAATGATTTTTTCAAGGCAAAAATAGTACGAAAATTCGCCACAAAATTCATTTTTTTTTTGTTTTTTGAAGCATTTTATTCCGCGAATTTTTTTCCATTTTTGTTTAATTCATATAGAAATTATGATATTTTTTTTTCTTTTTTGGTTTTTGGTCGGGACAACTACCAAGTCCAGCACTCAGGCATTAATTAAGTCCATTGTACTTGGATTCCCTCTTAATTTTCTTTAAATCTACCCGATCTCCGATGAAATCTGAGTAGATCTGGTGGTGCCAAGGAGCCGAGATGACATTAATAAACAAAAAAAATTTTGGTTTTTTGTATTCAGGTCACTGATGCCAATGCTACAATGCCCGCCGATAGAGAAGCCCCGCTGTGAACTTCCTGAAAGAACTGAGTGTACATCCGCCATTCTAAATTATTAAAATAAATAAAATTTATATTATTTAAATGTATAAATAAACTGTATGCCAATTTAAAAAAAAATATATTGACTTCTTCGTTTTAAATAATTTTAATGAAAATCAGTGAAAATGTGGCCGTTTACAGGTATCTGTCCCCTTAAAAATATACCTTTTATGGAATTTGATTTTTGTAACAATTAAGGTAAAATCCGGTTTTGTAAATACTTCCCTTTACTAATTCAATAAACATTGGAAGTAAGTGGTGCTAAGCTTATTTTCTGTGCTCACACGTCTGCCACACTTTATTTGCGCACGTAACTTGCAAAATACCACAATAAAAGTATGAGTGATATAAGTCAAATAGATAACTGTTTCGGTACAAAGTTACGTTCGCTCAGTTACAGTAACTTTTCATGCAAGCGCCACTTTCGGTTTTCATTCAAAAACGATTTTTAAATATTTACCTACAAACATATTTACGTGGAATATATCAGTTACTCAAATGTTTGCATTTGGTGTCTACACGCACCTTTCTGCATACACTCACTTTTCTCGATACACTCACTTTTCTGCAAACTCCCTACGCTGCTCACAGATAAGTAGCCGCTCCATGGCGTATACGTGATTTTATCGCAAACATTGTAATTACATACTTAAATACTCGTATATTCACATATAGGGGCACATGTGTATGCGTGCACCTATTAAATATGCAGACACACAATCGCAACAGAAATAGACATTTACAAGCCAATACACTAGTGAATTTTTCATTAGTCGTCAGCGCCGCAATTCGCCCAAAGGCAACGCAAAGCAAAATAAGCAAATAAAGAAAAAAGCGCGGGAAACTTTGCTGTCACACATAATGCTATCAGTGCGTGCGAATATGACCACGCGCCCCATTCACCATTTGCATTAGCTCAGTTATGGCCATAAGTATGTTAATAAGCGGGCGTGTCGCAGAGGTGTCGCCGAGTAGCATCGCCCCGAAAGTTTCATGATAAATTATTAAGATATTACTTAGTCGTTTGTTATTGCATTATGTCCTTTGGGCATGTGTGGGGTCTGCGCGGCCTGTGGTGCCTATGGTGGTTGAACAGCACATTTGGTTGGGGTGAGAAGTTTAAATTTGTTTTTCTAAAACAATGCGTGTGTATGCAGGCGAAAACTTTTTAGAATGGAGAGCGAAATTTGATAGCAAAAATGATAGAATCACGCATTCTATCGTATTTAGACACAGAATCTAAAATGTAAAATGCGGAAACTTTCTTCCATAAAATGTAAAATATCACTTGAAATTTTTAGTTTTATTAGCAGTAGTAAAAAGTAACTAAAAAAGTGCATAATAACGTAGAGATGTAGTGGTCTTCCCTGTATGCTTTTAGTGGACAATTTAAGCTTTTCTACTGACAATTTCGTATTACAAAAAAGTAAAAATTCTAGAAATTTTCATTCCATTCTACTACAGAGCGATTCGGGTCAAGTGATCCAAGTATTTTAAGCATTATAGTTAATTCTTCTATAAATTGGTTACGTGTAGGTTTGAATATAAAAAAAGTAAACTGAGTATGAAAAAAATTAAGTGTTAAGTATAAAATGTAAATGTAATACGTTTTACTAAAGCACAGTGGATTAGTTGAATTGGCCACATCATAAGAATACCCAACGACATAATCCAAAAAAGGGTGTTTACTTTGCGTCCAATTGGAGGAAGCAAACGAGGTCGACCAAGAAAGAGAGATCGACCATGAAAGAGATCGCTGGGTGACGTCGAAACAGACTTAAAAGCGATGAGGTTGATAACTGGAGAAATAAGGCAAGAGAGAGATTGAATTGGAGGAGGATTGTTGATGAAGCTACGGTCCACCACTGACTGTGAAGCTAAGAGAGAAAGAGTTTAAGTATAAAAAAGTGAGTTTAAGTATAAAAAAGTGAGTTTAAGTATAAAAAAGTGAGTTTAAGTATAAAAATCCTTAAAGTGAAATACTTTTGATAATTTTAACATTCTTATTTTTTATATACATTTTTTTTAATATTCAAATACCTTCAGCGAACCAATGAAAAATTTTATTTCTTTCTTATTTTTTTTAATTTTATTTTAGGAAATGGAAACTAACTTTTATAATGGGGTTCATAAAAATTGGAGGAATTTTTTTTATTTTCCTTGTTCACTCCTCTCGAGAGCATAGAGCCTCGACAAGACCCAGTCTTGCTTTGGTTTCGTTAATCGGTTTTGATTTCTGACAGGGTAGGTGATTAGTCTGCCGCTACCAGTCCTAAGTAATGGGAATGCCCAACTGTCGTTGCTTAGGAACAACGCATTCTTACTGCTTGGAGCGCCATCTGTGTCTCAAATGTTTCTAGCAGAAGGATCGCACAGATGGTTGAGGACTTCGCTAAATTTCGTGTGTCTGCGCTATTACCGCGGTCGCGCGCTGGCTCATGCTGGCTCCACTGAAGCAATGTGTGACTATGTGTTTTTCTTTGTTTCTGCTTGTTTTAGCAGCTCCAATGCAAATAATGCGCGGACTATTGTGCGGGAGTATGGATGGAAAAAAAATTTTTTTTGGGGTTGAAAAATGGAATTGGAGGAAATACCTCAACTTTGATGAGGGGTATTTGTGAAATTGTCGGCAAAAGCTCCCTTCCTGGGACTACTTTTTATATGATTTCGAGAGAGCCCAGAACGGCATCCATAAAGGACCAATT
>JAYXIM010003622.1:0-20172 GCA_037575425.1 Anastrepha fraterculus
CTATTCAGCGACGTCTGGATTCACCGTCTTTGAAGCCAGCTTTCATGCTATAGACTCGTATTTTTATGTCGCTGTCTGTGTAGCTTCGCTTTATTGTACTGTGTCGAGGTCTATCTTTTCTTCGTAATGCGTCCTCAATGTATCCCTTTACCGCGTTCCAGCTGTTCTCGCACTCAAGCCTTTTGCTGATTATGTTGCTCGACGTAATGTCGCCGACCTGCTTCCTCAGAGCTTCGCCTTCCGCGCGCCCCTCTGTCACAACGAAAAAACGCAGAATATGCCCTTGCGATCGCTTACGTTGCCCAAGCGGTATATGTATCTCCGGAAGTATCCGTGGTCCGAGAGGAATTGAGTTAAGGACTAATTCACTTCTCCGAAGCTCCTTTGGACCCATTTGCCCATTGATGGAATGATATTCGCCATCCATCTGCCACTCGGTTCACTGTGCCATCGGCTTTGCCACCGCTGCGTGGGTTAGCATCTGCATTCCGCGATAATAGTGATGACGTGTTTCTTTTTGGAGTCCCACTCATCCATTCGATCCTCGGCCATGGGGTCGGCGGGTATCTCCCCACTGGTCACAAAAGCTACAACTGCCCCGTACTTTGCTGCCGTATGAGAGAATTGAATATGTGGCCGCTATGATTAGCCTTTTTTTGGTCTGTTTTGGCGGCCGCCGTAGCCGAATGGGTTGGTGCATGACTACCATTCGGAATTCACAGAGAGGACGTCGGTTCGAATCTCGGTGAAACACCAAAATTAAGAAAAACATTTTTCTAATAGCGGTCGCCTCTCGGCAGGCAATGGCAAACCACCGAGTGTATTTCTGCCTTGAAAAAGCTCCTCACAAAACTATCTGCCGTTCGGAGTCGCCTTGAAACTGTAGGTCCCTTTATTTGTGGAACAACATCAAGACGCACACCACAAATAGGAGAAGGAGCTCAGCCAAACACTCAAAAAGGTGTTGGCTTACCGCCGTTGCCATTAATCTGCTTAGCATTCCGTGACCTTGCTATGCCGTATCTGGGCCCAGAAAATAAACCCGCAATCAAGTCGAATACCCAGGTACTACTGTGAGCAAAAAGTAAGGTGAATTTATTTGTCAAACTTCGCGGGATTAAAATTTCGCTCTAGTTATTTTTTTCATGAATTGGCAGCACTGTTTATAACATCTGGGCCAACTTTCATGTGAATGTCATTATCAGTAATATATTTACGTTTGTGTTTACCAAACGACCAAGAGTGCATTTTTCGATTTTTAGAATGTCTGATTTGATTGAGCAGAGAAGTGCCATCAAATTTTGTTTCCGGAATGAAATTTCGGCTGCGGAAACGTTTAGCATGTTGCAGAAGGCATATGGTGATTCGACCATGTCGCAGAAAAATGTTTATACTCGTAAGTGGTACAAATACTTCAAAGAGGGTCGAGAACGTGTTGATGACTTGGAGCGCTCCGGACGACCATCGACGTCAACAGATGACCCACACCTCAATAAAGTGAAGGAGTTAGTGCTCAAAAATCGTCGGTTGACTGTTAAAGACCTTACTGATATGATCGGAATATCAGAAGGATCTGTGAAAACCATGTTGAAACACCATTTGGGCCTACGAAAAGTCAAATCTCGTTTGGTACCGAAAACTCTCAATTTCTTGGAAAAAAGTCGTCGCGTTGATGTGTGTGAAACAATGCTTTCAGACTATCAGGACATGCTCAAATGCGTCATTACCGGAGATGAGACTTGGATTTATGCTTACGACCCTGAAACAACCGACCAATCAAGCGAATATCGTGCTAAAGGCGAGGCCTGACCGAAAAGAGCACGTCAAAGTCGTTCAAAAATAAAGGTCATGATGACAGTTTTTTTCGATTTTCGTGGTGTGGTACACTATGAATTCCTTCCACCTGGCCAAACTGTTAATAAGGAATATTATTTGAGCGTTATGCGGCGTTTACGTGAAGCAATTCGTCTAAAAAGACCAGAATTATGGGCCAAAAACTCTTGGTTTTTGCATCACGATAATGCACCGTCTCACACTGCACTCGTTCTTCGTGACCATTTCGCCAAAAATTCCACGCATATCGTTCCGCAACCACCGTACTCGCCTGATTTGGCTCCGTGTGACTTCTGGCTATTCCCAAAACTCAAGAGACCACTCCGGGGAACGCGTTTCGAGTCGATTGAGGAGATAAAAGCTGAATCGAAGAAGCTGCTGATGGCTATACCGGAAATGGACTATTTGGCATGTTTCGGGGATTGGAAAAATCGTTGGCATAAGTGTGTTTCATCGAGAGGGGATTATTTTGAAGGGGATGAAATTGATTTACAAGAATAAGTAAAGATTTTTCATTTTACAACTAAATTCATCTTACTTTTTGCCCACAGTAGTATATCGTTCCCTCCGTAAGTTAATATAATTGCAATAAAATTATATTTCCCGCCGTAATGATAGTATTGGACTTAGTATGTAATGTGTGTAAGTGTGTGTGTGCTGTGAAAGGGTGCATATTGCAATTAATTTTCCATAATCCTTTGATATCCTAACAATGACAAGTACAAGCGAATGCACCCAACTGTATGGATTCCCATGTTTAAGATCAACTAATTTGTCGAATATTTTATGAAAATTATAGTGAAGGTAAAACACAATCACACATTTATATATACATATATGAATATTTCTGGTATGAATGAACTACAGCATTGGAATTGCACAAAATATGCCAACTGTTTATGCCTACATACATACGTACATGCATACACACATACACACGTGCATTACACATTCATATTTCCCATCGAATGGTCAATGAAAACCGGAATTACTATTTCAAAGCAACTCAATAATCTAGGCAAAATATGAACTTCTTTGATGCCACATAATCAACCCACTAACACAATTCCAACGCCTGCTTACTTTCTTATGCAATACTCTTCCCTTTGAATGCTTAGCAGTTTAATAAGTATGACACGCATCGCTTAGCACACTCACTGAGCTCATTAACAATCCAAGCTTGACAACAGACGACCAAGGCGCTCAAGTTGAAGATATGTGCGTGCATGTATTGGGGCATAAGCAGCAAGTGTACATACGCATGTATGTGTAAATCAGCGTAACTTGCATGTATTTGCCGTATTCAAAGCCCAAAGTGACAGCTGAATTATGTGCTGCACGCAAAGTATCTCTTTGATGCATTTGTGTGTGTGTGAGTAGTCATCATTAGAATTCACTTGAAAATTCAAATTATTGCTCACATGCGTCAACAGACCATTTTCAAAGGGCAGTAAATCCAAAGCAAAGGCGGAGCATAACCGAATCAATTATTAGAGCTTCAATAAATATACTTTACGTATGCATTTGATTATAAAATAATTGGAAAATTATCATCGCAGTCAAAGTTGATGTTTCAAATATTATTTGGAGTTAACTGCGTCAGGTGTAGTAGCCTAGTGTGTTTTTGTTTTATGCTAAAGGTCAAGAGTTCGGCTTACCTAAATTGAGCAATGGTGACTGCTAATGTTTCTACTTTTTGTGATTTTATTGTAACTGCATGGGACGAAACCCATACTCTTCTTTAAAGCAATCAATGAAGCCAACGAGTCTAGGATGATTGATCATATTTTCCACTTTATTACTAAGGTCATTTCAGTTAAAAGCTAAATACTCAAGAGACGGCTCCTATAGCAAAATACAAGAGTATGTACCCTGAACTGGCACTATTTTTTAAAGTTCGACCTTCAAGCTCTGAAAATCAATTCTTCTTCTTTATGTGCATGCTCGTTTTCGAACCTAAGCGATCATACAAAATTGTATAACAGATGGATTAAAAAGTCTCGTTCCTATCACAAGGCACTAGTCTTATTGCATTCACCTCTTCTTCTTAACCTTAAAAATACAGCTGTTAAAATTTCATGATATTTTATTCATTAGTTAGTGAGTTTTTGTGCTAAGAGTGACGCTACTTTTGTTATTTTCCAAGCTGTGGATCAAAAAGAATTTTGTGTTTCAATTTTACACTACTTCTTCATGGGAAAAAATACCGCTCAAGCGAAGCAAAGGCTTGAAAAGAGTTATGGGCACTCCGCAACATCAGAAACAACATTCAAACGATGGTTTGGTGACTTCAGACGTGGTCTTAAAGACGCCTATGATGCACAAATGAGACGGTGACAGCAGAAAACATCAAAAAAACCACAAAGTCGTTTCGAAAGATTGAAAAGTGAAGTTTAATGAGTTAGCTGGCATCGTAAAGGTATCAAAAGAAGAAAGAAAAGAAAGCATGAGCATTTGATTATGAGAAAGCTGGGTGCTGCGTTTGCTCACTGTTGATCAAAAACAAGTCAATCACAAGTCAAACAAAATAACGGCGAAATTACATGAATTGAACTTCGAAATACTCCCACATCCACCAGATTTGCCAGATTTGGCGCCCAGCGACTACTGGTTGTTCGCAGACTTAAGAAAAATGTGCGCCGGTAAGAAATTTTTCTCGAATGAAGAGGTTGTCGCTGAAACTGAGGCCTAAATTGAAGCAAAAGATAAATCGTTCTACAAAAGTGGTATTGAAATATTTGAGCGGTACTGGAATGATTACGTTGTTCTTGATGGAAATTACGTTGAAGAATAAAGCTAATTTAAAAAAAAAAGTGCGTGTAGCATAGTACACATAACAGAAGTGAAACTTTCAAGGCAGGCAAAGAAGAAGGAGAGAGAATGAGAGAGAGAGAGAGACAGAATATATATTTAAATAAATTCACAACATTTGCAGAGAATACAAATAGACAAAATTTACAAAAAACGGAGAAGGGTCGACCGGTGTAGGTAAACGCCGACAGAATATATATTTAAATAAATTCACAAACATTTGCAAGAGATATAACGCGCAGAAAAAGTGGGCACCACAGAAATATATTTGCCTACAAGTTTGCACCAAACAAGCAAGTCGCCAAGAAGTAGGCAGTGTTATTTCTCACTGAGAAAATTAGCAGACCACAAGGAAAAACTCAGGAAAAATAGCCTAAAGTGTATCTAAGATATATATAAGGTATAGCTCTCTCTCCCATTTCCTCTACGTTATATCTTTTTTCTCTCTCGCAGAACGAAAGTGCCCAAAACGTTGCGTGGCCTTGAAATTTTACTCTCCATTCTCGCTCGTCCATCGACGCCTAAGAAGTTTCACTCCAAACAAACAACGTGATTTATTTGTTAGGCCTGGGACTTTTCAGCCCATGTGTTATATATTATATCCTTAAAAGTCTATTTGATATGTATAAATGTGTGTTGTTAAAAAATATTGGTTGTAATTTGAAAGCCAAATGCTTCTCTATCTATATTGCCGATTCCGGTTCAGTGCCTAATATTTCGCAGCTACGATAGCTGTTTCCTCCCAATCCCACGTTTTCCTTCGACTCTCCTTTTCAGTATAAGTTATATCAATATCACTTTTTGTTTCGAAGAATACACCCCAGATAACATTTCGTTTCACTGTCATAAATAGTTGACTATTTCGGTTCATTTGGTGAAGCACTTCACCGTTGTAAACTTGGTCAGTCCATGGAATTTTAAGCATACATCTGTATATCCACATTTCAATGGCTTTTGTCCCGTCAATATCTGCTATTTTATGGGTCCATTGACTTCATAATACTGACCATGCAAAGCATTTTACGAAGCAAATTTTTTATTAATTTCATGGCTGCAGAATTTTGTTTATAGTTGCGGAATGATGAATTTGCCATTTCTATTCTTGTTTAAATTTCGCCGGTGCTGTCCCACTGCTCATTAATCTAACATGCAAGGCATCTGAATTCGGAAACTCTTCCCACGGCTTCTCCTTGCTTTGATAAAGTTGAATTATTATGAATATTTATTCGGCCTACATCCATGAATTTAATTTTGGTGACATTCATTTTCAGGCCGTATTTGTTGCTGTATTTGCCAATTTTATCGAAGAGGTTTTATAAATCTTCCATATTGTCTGCAGAAAGTGTCGGATCAGCAGCATATCCGATGTTATTATTAATCCCACCCTCCACTTTTATGTGTGGTACTTTAGTGTGCGGTACAAGGTGCTTCTTGAAAAATAGCTTCTGTGTAATTATTAAAAAGCAAATACTAAATATTCATCATCGTCATCATTTGGCGCTGCAGCTTTCTGCTAGTTTTGGCCTGCTGCACAAAATATCTCCTTTTGTCCCGATCCCTGGTTGATTCTTTCCAGTTGTTCAGCTTGAATTTCTTCATGTCTTCCTCTTGTTCATCAATCCATCTTTATCTTGGCCTGCCTCTTGCTCTCGTTGCAAATGCTTTAGCGCCAATTATTTTTTGTTGAGTTCTTGTAGAGTCCATTCTCATGGTATGACCTAACCATCTTAGTATTTGAGTTTTGATGAACCGCCCAAAATTTTCCCCTCTTATAAAATGGTCCAGTTCAGCGTTCCATATCATACGCCACTCGCCGTTGTCTTTGACTGCAGCGAAGATTAGCCTCAACATGTTTCTCTCGAATACTTGGATTTGATTTTTGTCTTCTTCACTTATTGTCTAAGACTCCGATCCGTAGCAAAGAATTGGTCGGACTATAAATTTATGATTTATAAATTTTAATGTAAATCATGGCCAAATTGTTAAATAACGTACTTAATGTCAATGGACAGATGTATAAAATAAAGGGGAACAAAAAAAAAAAAACAAAAAATAAATAAAAATAAAATAAATTTTGAAAGGTCTGCTCATTTAAAAAGTTGAATAAGTGAGTAAAAGTTTAATAATTAGGTAAATTAATAAGACCTTTCAATATTTCGATTTCATTTATATTTTCATGGTTCGCCCTAACTCCTGAAAATGAATAAAAAATGAAATATAAATATTTTTTCTCTAATAGCTTTATTTAATCTTTCTCCAAGTCGATTCCATCAGGAAACAAATACAATTCTATGCCAAGCTAAACTGATTATGGACTGATACGCCATTCAACAGGAATATAAATAACCCTGGATTTAAGCCCTACATACTTTTTCCTCTTTCCATGAATAATTTTAGTTCAATACGCAATTTTTTCTTTACTTTTTTCTAAAAAACATGAAATTTTTTATTAAAAAAACATTCGCACACTATCGAAAGCAGCTACCCAATTTGCATCCAAATTGCTTCGACTTAACTTGCACCTCGCAGTTTGGTAACCAGTACCCTTGCGGCTGACGCCAGCATCGCTCGGTTGTGGACTAGGCATAGGGAGTTCAATCTGTATTGCCTTCCTTTTATGTCCGAATGTGCTGCCCTGAATGTCGTTTTACACATACCCATCGACTTTTACTTTATTTTCATCGCTGCTCAAAGTGCAATCAGGTTAAAGGAGGTTGACTTCTAGAGGTAAACTCTGAAGGGGCATGGTTGCATTTGTGACAGTTAACGCAGTATTTCTGTGAGCTTCAGGTAGATCTCTCTAAACGCAAACTGGAGTCTGACGGTCGTTCTCAGACAATATTTCCAAGTATGAAGGATTGGAACGAGGGTCAAATCTGCACCAAAACTGGCACCTCTGTCCCTACTGACAGCTCCTATATGGAATTGGGAGTCGGAGCAAGGATTTTCTCTAAATCAGCCAATTCATATAATTCCTTAAAATTTCCGAATTTTTTTAGTGCTTAGAAAACGTTAGAGCATCTCCCTCGCTCTTTTCCGTTAGTCAAGGCCAGGCGTCGTGCCTGGCTGCAGATCCAAACTAGTCAACTTCTAAAATCTTAGGTTTTTATTTAGTTGAATAACACCACAAATTGCAGGAAAAGTTCGGCCTAAACACGCGGTGGCAAGCCTCACACCGTAGCACTATTATAATTTTACTTTAACATTATTACTAATTTAACATCTCCAGCATCTCCTATTCTTATATGAACGTTACACCTTCCGTATTGCAGGTTAAACACTGCCGGCATTGAGGCAATGCAGCAATAATAACAATCACTGTCAATATTTGTACAAGTAGCAAAGGACAAATGTTGATTTGATATAAAAAATTTACTAATTGCAGAAATGCTGAAAGAGGAAGGAAATATACAAAAGGCTACAATTAGTTTTGTGTATATTTTAAGCTGACCTTCAGTAGGATGTGTTGGCATTGTAATGTGTGCGGCAGACATCCGGGTAGCATGCAAATGTGTAAGCTGATTAAAGGAAACCACATGGCTCATCGTAGGAGGACATATAAGAATTCTATTACAAAATCATAAATCATATTTTTAATGACCCAGTAATTAAATGCAGGATTTAATGACAGTTGAACACAATAAACAATTCTGCATATACTCGGATGGTATTTTATGTTTCTATTTTAAGACTGACGGCCGCCGTAGCCGAATGGGTTGGTACGTGATTACCATTCGGAATTCACAGATAGAGCGTTGGCTCGAATCTCGGTGAAACCAAAATCAACCCAAAAATGGTGTACGCGCCAATTACATATATATGTATATATATATTTTAAGACTATAAATGGCTCGTACTTGGACGAAGGAAAAACAATTAAATTACATTTTTGGCAGAGTTTTGCACAAACTGTTACTCTTTTTGCTATTATTATACAGTAACAAATACAATTTACACCACTTATTGCCTTGTAAAATGAGTTGTGAGTAAAATGAGTACTCTCATCAAGTGAATTTCCGGACTTCAATAAAGCAGTGCACACAACTTTAATGAAATCGATCGTCTCCTATAGATATGAACGATATATAGATTATGAACGATCACTGTGTTGCGGTTAGCTGTTTTATGCTGCTGATGTAGTCCATCAAGTGTTTAATGTCAATGCCTGCTATATCAGCAGGCGTAGCAAAGAAGTAAGAGTCAAGATAAGCTTTAAGTTTTTTAAATATGTTCATCATTTATTCAGGTCTAACATTAAACTTATAAGGAGCACACCGATTGAAAAATAGTAACAAAAGTATAAAAGAGAATGGTTTTTAATGGAAACCCATATTTTTAACTTTTTTCGATAACAAAGATTTTCAAAAAATGTAATAAAAAATTTCTCTACTTATACTTCTACTTAAAAAAAAACTTGCTTAGTTAAAATAAATGCACAATAAACTCTTTTTCTGAAAATTTTTTTAATTTTTAAATTAGTTCGAAATCTTTAGTTTTTCAAATAAACATTTATTCAGGTCTAACATTAAAGCTAAAATGAGGAAACTGGTTGAAAAATAATAATTAAATAGAATGAATATTTAATGGTAAAATTATTTTAAAACTTTTTTATTGAAGAACAAAGACTTTCGAAAAAAGAAAGAAAGCAAAGAAATTCCTCTACTTTTTCCATATTAAATTAACAGTTTATGAAAAATTGTTTTCAAAACAATAAAATACGTCAATATGATTTTGTTTTCTAGAAATTAACTATTCCTAAATGAATGGCTGTTTAATGAAAAAAAAATATTCAAACATTTTTTTTTTTAATTATTTTCAAAAAACAAATTTATATTCAAATTCTTATACTTTTTCAATTTTTAATTTCAAGAAAGGTCAAATAAACTTTTTTTGTAAAACTTATTTATTATTTTTCAACCAGCCATGAAAAAAGTACTTTTAACTTTTTTGTGAAAAAACCGTTTCCAAATACAAAAATTATATTGAAACCAATCTACTTTTTCAGTGTTAAATTTCAAGTTAGTAATAATAACCCTTTTTATAAATGAAACAATATTTTTAGCCTTTTTTTGAAGGAAAAGGATTATCGAATTAAAAGATTTATACTGAAATTCTTAATTTTTTCAACGTTAAATTTCACGTTTATGAAAAGAAATGTTTTTGAACTTTTTCCAAAGTAAGAAAAGCCAAAATAAATTTTTTTTCTCAAAATTATTCATTATTAAAAATAATAAATAATTTAAAAATAATAATTTAAAAATAATAAAAGAAAATGAAGAAAAAGGATTTAAAAAAAAACATCAAATATAGAAATTTTTCTATTTTCTCAATGTTAAATTTCAAATTTATGAAAAAAAAAAATGTTTTCAAACTTTTTGAAAAATAAAAAAGCTCACAATAATTTTTTTTTCTGACAATTATATATAAACTTAAACTTACTTTTTAGATAATAATTTATTAAGATCGTACATGAGGAGGAAAACAACCACAAGACTTCTTTTTTTAATTGACAAACTCTAATAGCCAATTATACAGGGTGGGCCATATAGCATTTGCTTTTTGAACTACCTATTTTTTTGAGAATGGTAACACAAATGACATGTCAAATGTGTTCATAATTTACTTAAAGGTTTGACATTTACGAAATGGGACGCTATACGCTTGAACAAAATTGGGAAAATGGGCAGAAAATCGTTTGACCGAAGATCAGCATTTTTACCGAAAAACCATCTTTTACGATGAAGCTCATTTTCACATCGGTGGCTACATCAATAAGCAAAATTGTCGGATTTGGGGCTCAGGTTACTGTAGAGAAGCAAAGGCATCGAAGATCATGAGCAGGGGAGCCGCGGTTACAGTAAATGGCGAGCGTTACCGTGACTTGCTCAACGAGTTTGTTTCCAAAAATTGAAGAGGATGGCATGGACGACATTTGGTTTCAACAGGACGGTGCAACTTGTCACACTGCCAAAGTTACACTCGAACTTTTGGCTACCGTTTTTCAAAACCGAATAATCAGCCGAAATTCCGATAGCAATTGGCCGCCTCGGAGCTGTGATTTAAGCCCGTTGGACTATTTTTTGTAGGGAGCCGTTAAGGACAAATGCTATGCGAACCATCCAGAGACGATTGATGCTTTAAAACACGAAATCGAAGTTGCCATTCATGCAATTGCAGCCAACACAATCGAAAATGTGCTTAAAAATTGGATTGATCGAATGGCCTACTGTAAAGCCAGTCGGGGCAGTCATTTGAACGATATTATTTTTTATTCCTAAACGACAATGTTCAATCTTCAAAATAAAAAAAAAGTTTGAAAAAATATTGATTAGTTTTTTTTTTTATAGCCGATTCAAAAAGCAAATTTTACATGGTCCCCCCTATATATATATTTGTATAACAGCCACATCTCGCATATAGAAACAAACCAGTTTCATTCAAAATCGTATACTTTTTCGATAAAAATAAATACTTCTACGCTCAAAATATTATACTTCTAATCCCTCGTCTATTTTCCTGCAATTTATGAAATAGAGATCCAAAATATGTAAGTATGTATGTAATGAAATAACCTTGCATAGCATGCTCCGATTAGCACAATTTTTTTTTATTTTAACGCTTATCTGTTCTGAAAGGTTTGTTTTCACATATACAGCCTGAACATACGAAAGGGGCGTGCCTATAGGCCAAAATATGTTAAAAAATCACAAAATTAATGTTAAAACTGCAATAAATCAAAAACGAGTTAAGCGATTGGAGCAAATTTTGTTGACATAAAGCGAAGAAATACTCACTATCACTCTGCATTAATAAAATTTATCGTTTAGTTCGTATTACTATTAAAAAAATTTAAAAGAAAAAAAAAACATTTTAGCAAAAAGTTTGCACTCAGTAATTAATGCAGTAAATTATAAAATAGTAGAAACACTGAAAAACTGAAGATTTAGTGTTAATGAAATATTTGCCTTTAAATACTACTGCACAATACCCAACCCTGCTAGTAAACTCCACTGAGCGAGACTAAGCGAAGAAGCAAAACGAAAAAATGATAAGCAATGTATGCCCTTCGTTTTTTATGGATATCTGTTGATTTCTTATTGAGGTGCTCACTCGTATATATATGTAAATAATTTGCCTTAGCGATTGAGCAGTGGCAGCCTAGTGTTTGTTAGTGCCCTAAATGTAAACATACAAATCCATGTCCACAATAATTTCCTTGTGCTTTTTTAAAGATTTTGGCGTATCACAAAAAATCAGCTTTCAGCATCCAGTATAAATATTTGTACTTTATAGCAATATCGTACAATTCTTCGTCAATAAAAAAGTAGTTCAAGTATGCGAAAAAAAATAAAACGTGACAATATAAATAAAATTCAATCCAAAGTAAAAAAAAGCATCAGTGGGCACATAAAATTGAAATTAAATTTTATGAAAATCTGCTGGCAATCAATACCCCGTGAAATATGTGCGTGTGCGTTTGTGTATGAGCTGTAACATCAATATCTTCTGTAATCCGGCAAAAAGAATTTGCTCACAAGTTGCATCAGCTCACAAAAGCAGGAGAAGCAGGTTGTATGCGGGTGCTGCTGTAGCAAAAAATAAAAAAAAATAAAAAATAAAATTTAAAAATATTTGCATATTCACACATACATACATACCTGTTTTTACACATATACGCATCCATACACACCCATGTGTAGGCACATACATATTTGTCTGCTTGTGCACATGAGAAACATGAGTTCGAGGTGAAAAACCTTTATTTGGCAGCGCTTGCCTTTGCATGTCAATAAAAGTGGTTCGTAAATGCGCACCCATAAAAATTTTACGTTGTGGTTGTGGCGCGCATCTCTGTGTGTGAAATTTCAATTTAATGCTCGTTTATTGAACTTATTGAATGCCTTGCTTAGAAGAGATTTCCACATTACAGTTTATGTGGTGGTGTAACAAAAACGGAAGAAAACTCGTTGACAAGCTGCTAAGAAATATAATATGTAAATGTGCCACCTGCCACCTGCCGCATGCCAATCAACTTACATTTAGCTCACACCACTCACAACCGTTTTCCCTTCCGCAAAACAAATACATACACACACACACACAAACACAAACACACATACACTTAACCCGTTTTCGAAAATCGCATCTTGCAAAGGAAGCGCACGTTTCTGGATTGAAGAAGATTGGAAAAGCTATTTCGTCTACGTTGAAAAGGAACTATTTAGAGTTGGAATGTACGAAACATTCACAGCAAATACAAGAAAACGCTTTACGTTAAAGTTTTTTCTTTCCGAATTCCACCGCAAAAATTTAAACGAATTGTGTGCGGTTTGTTGGCAGATTTCAAGTGTTGACACATGAAGCAGTTTCAGATGTCCGGATATACAAGGTGGCGCAAAAGTAATGGATCTATCGAAAGATTTTAATTTTTTGCAAGTCGCACATTCAAATCCTATTTGACACCCGTGACAGCTCTAGACAGCTGCAGCATACAAACAGACAAGCAATGCCGGATGTAGAGAGCACAATAAAGACTTTCATGGCTCAAAGTATTTTTTTTTTTTTTTTAAGTTATATAAAGACGAAATTGGGTGATTAATTTTGCGCCGCCTCATTTATGTATTAGATTAGATTTGTGGGGGTTGGACAAGTCCAAGCACTCAGTCAGTAGACCATTGTACTACACCCGGATAGATATCAGTAGAAAGAATAGACGAAAGATAGAAGGTGGATGGTAAAAACGGATAGATTAGTTTGAGGTCACTCTTCCACAAATCTCTTGGATTCATTGATGAATTTTAAGAGATCCGGAAGAGGAAGAGTATAAACTTTGTCCAAACTCAGTGTATCGCAACCCAATATCCTAAGTCTGATTCTGGAAAACGTCGGACAGCTACAGAGAAAATGCTCTGCAGTGTCGTCATTCTCGAGACAAGATAGGCATATCGGGCTGTCTACGAACCCCATGGTAGCCATATGCTGACCACAGACGTTGTGCCCTGTGATTACATCCACCAGTACTCTCATTTCCTTCCTGCTGAGTTTTAAGAGGAAGGTTGCTGTTTTCCTGTTTGGTTCTTTCACAAAGCACTTGGCTACTCTGCACGAGTTCAACTCAGACCAATGACCTCTGTGAGTAGACCTCATGAAGTCGTCAATCCATAGTTGAATCGATGCAAAATTGACACCTAGAAAGGGTTCAGGGCCTAGTGGCATACTTGCAGAGCCTTCATTTGCGAATTTATCAGCTAACTCGTTCCCTACAATACCACAATGTCCAAGCACCCAAATAAGACTTTGACAGACTTTGAATTTAAGTCACCAAAAGACTTTGTTATTTTTTGCAACACTGTTCAGTTTTTTCTTATATTCACCGACTAACTTCGAAGAGCAGCGTGGGTTAGCAAGGGCTTTCAGTGCAGCTTGACTGTCACTATAAATACCAATACTGTTGCCCCGCCACTTTCTCTCAATTAGCCAGTACGCCACATTCAAGATGGCATAGACTTCCGTTACGAATGCCGTAGCCATCTGTCCTGTGGCATAGGAGTACTTAGTGTCTTCGTCTAAGTACCATCCAGATCCGCTTCCATCGCTGGTTTTGGATCCGTTGGTGTAGAAAGTGTGCTGGTATCCTGGTAATAGGTTCTCTGGACTTAACCATTGATCTCTATCTGGGATCAACACATCATACTTCCTACCGAAGCTAACGACAGGCACCCGATTGTCCACGGGCATCGAGAACAGTGTGCACCGCTCCGACAACTGGTGGTATATCTGACAGTGGCCGGTGCTAACTTCATTTCCTCAGACTCCGTTTAACTTGAGCCTGTACGCCACCTTCATTGTTTCCTTTCGAATTTGAATATATAGAGGTTGCAAGTTCAGAATGACATTAAGGGCATCACCAGATGTTGTGCTCATGGCACCTGTGATACCCAAGCACACACTTCTCTGTAGCCTGTTTAGTGATTTTACTCTGGAATTGACCACTGTGGCTTTCCACCATACTACAGAGGCGTATGTAATAATGGGTATAATCAGGGTGATGTACAGCCAGTGTACTATCGTCGGTCTTAGACCCCATGTCTTGCCAAAGGTTCTCTTACACTGCCAGAAGACTTTTAATGTTCAAGAGAGATTCTGCTCGACGTGCTTCTTCCAGGTAAGTTCACTATCTAGGATTACTCCTAGATATTTAACCTCAGAAGGCAGTTGCAGTGTTACCCCTTTCAATGTGGGTAGTAACAGGCCTTCCATATTGCGTTTCCTAGTGAAAAGCACTAAGTTACTTTTTGTAGGATTCACCGAAAGACCATGCAATTCGCACCAATACTCATCTTATTTAGAGCTACCTGCATTTTATTGCATAACATATAACTTCAAGTGATGGTCCTGAGATTAATACGCACACATCGTCTGCGTAGGCTTGGATATGTCCAATTTCCTGCAGATCATTAAGAAGAGAGTGCACCACGAAGCACCAGAGAAGGGCAGAGAGTACACCGCTTTGTGGGCAACCCTTCTTAACTTCAACCCTGACTCCTTCATCGCTTTTTCCATCCATGGTAAGCAGTTTTTGGATAGCATAGAGGGGATCCATCTGACAATGATTTCTTCTACTCCATGACTTCTGATAGAAGAGCACATAGAGTCAAAGGTAGCATTGTCGAAAGCTCCTTCAATGTCCACAAACACGCCAAGAGTGTGCTCTCTTGTTTCCAACCCTTTTTCGATTATGCTAACGCACTCGTGACGAACCGATTCGCAAAGATTTCCCACTTTTGACGTTGAGAGGGTATCGACTTAGAACCCTTGTCCTAATGTGCTTCTCCACCATACGTTCCAGATCCTTAAGCATAAACGATGTCAGGCTTATAGGTCTGAAACTTTTTGGTAAAGCGTAGCTGTCCTTGCCTGGCTTTGGGACAAATACAACTTTCACCAAACGCCACCTCATTTATGTATGCACTTGATACAGACAAACTCTGGTGGTTTGACCAAAAATCACCACACCTTTGCGAAATTTGTAGTGCTCCAAGATCCACCCTTTTCTTAGGGGACTTTTATTTTATGGCTTGCTAACGAAATCAAACTCATTTTAGTACAAGTTGGCTGAAAAATATTGAGAAGGACAACTGCTAACTAAATTTATACGCCACACTAATTTATCTGGCGCTATATTAATTTGAGGCTGGTACTAAATTCCCAGCCGTGCAATGTTGCTAGCAGCATGCATTTGGCTTACCGTGACATGTTGCTAGCAACATGCATTTGGCTTACCGTGAAATGTTGCTAGCAACATTAGTTGTCAAACGAGAATAAGCGTAAAGTTTAGGAGCACCGCCACAGAAACAATTAGCAAATTTTGGTAAGAAAAGCGTTTTTAAACAAATTAATACACATACATATATGTGAACACAAAAACAAAATATGAAGAAAAATATTCTTTATTTACCTACATAATTGACAGTACGAAACAAAAATGTTTATGTTTTCAAATCAAGGGTATAGTTCTAAGTTCACGATTCACGTGAAATGGCTTGCCAATATACAAGTATATAGTTATGTGATCCTTTAACTCCTATTTGGAGCATAGGACATCAACCGATCCTCTTCGTCAACGGATATGGTTTTGTGCTAAAGAGCTTTGTTCGTTCAACGATAATCCAAGAGACTTCATATCAGCTTCTGGTGAGCGCCGTCAGGTGGTAAATGGCCTGCCAATTCCTATACCAGTTTGTTGAAATGGATTTTGGCGCAGCGTTTGTTTGGCTACATTGTCGTAATTTTTCTTTAGCATGTGACCAATTCATTGCTATTTCCTTTTTTTTGATTTCTGATGCAACGTCAACTTGGTTAGCTTGCGCCAACAACTCGGCGTTTGTTATAGTCTGGCGCCAAAACATGCGCAAAATCTGACGAAAGCAGCGAGTTATGAACGTTTGCAGGCGCTTCGTGACCTTCGCAGTTACTGGCTGTCAAAATCCGTATAAATTGCGTTGCCGTGAAATATGCATGAAATTTCATATGTACCTCACGGCAAAGTAGTACTCAGTGCATGCCGTGAAAACACCGCGCCAAATGACGCCAGCAACATTTTTCTCCACCTCTTTAACATGAAATGCACATGTCATTTAAAATTGAACGAAAATTGACAGTTCGTTGGTAAGTGACGGAGGTGTCTGAGTTCAAATGCGTTACTCCGTAGTCATGACATATTTAAGAGAAACGTTTTCGCAAAGAGTGTAAGTAAATATTTGTGTGCATATTCTAAGCCTTTGCGTTCAGCCTTTTACAGCTAGAGGGAGGTTCGCTGTAACAGGAAATTAAATTTAAAAGTGTGCCTGCGGTATCTTAATTGCTGTATTTGATCTGTTTTGCTATATGGTGCTAAGTCTTGGAAATTGAAAATTACATCTAAGAATAAATTGGAGGCTTTTGAAATGTGGCGCTATCGAAGAATGTTAAAACTATCTAGGACACAAAAGAGTAGTAACGCAAAAGTTTTATGTAAACTTAAAGAAGATCCAAAAGGCGCATGATCTAACACCAAAGCAGCAACAAGTCAGACTTGAGAGAGCGAAGGAGTTGCTACGCTTAGCCGAATGCGGTCAATTTCCGAACATTGTGTTTTCTGACGAGAAAATTTTTCAAATTGTGCAATTCGTAAACTCCCAAAACGATAGGGTTTATTTGATCGACCGTTCATACGAGAATTTGAGTCGTCGATTGGCCACCAGCAGGCAACGCCCGTCACAGGTAATGATTTGGGTTGCTGTAACCGCAGATGCGTGCTCTCCAATCGTTTTCAACGAGCCTGGCGTCAAGGTAAATGCGAAATATTACCGAAAAGTGTTCTAGATGTTGCTTTGAAGCCGTGGGCAGACAAATATTTCGGTGGCAGACCATGGACATTTCAACAGGACTCGACACTGTCTCACGAAGCTCGAACGAACCAATAATGGGTAAAAAACAACGTTCCTAACATCATAACGTCCACACAATAGCCCTAAAATTCAGCAGATGCGAATCCGATGAATTATTCTCTTTAGCGCCATTTTGGAGAGCAAGGTCCGAAATAAAAGATTCACCAGTCTCGAGGCGCTGAAAAAAGCCATTGTCCCATTGGCGAATGGGCCAAAATACCTGCAAGACACATTCGGGCAGCTTGCGGTTCGTTTCTCGACCGTCTCAAGGCCATAGTCAGACAAAAGTGGTCATATCGAGCAAATGTGAATTGATGCTTAATTTGGTATTATTTTCACACTCTTTTACTTTTTTACAAACTAAATGTATGGCCTTTTTAATTGTTTACACTACGAGTGTCGGACCCTGTTAGCAATACCCTTTGAACAGCACCCAGTGTAGTTTTCAAATAAAACATAGTAAGCAAATCCTGCACAAAATAAATCATTTACTTTACATGAATGACATAAAAATGTATGCACCCAATTTGACACAAGTGCAAAGTTTTCTGAAAAAAGTGGAAAAAATCACGGCAAATATTGGTAGGGAATTTGGGATTTAAAAATGCAGACTTTGTCACATATAATGTGGAAAATTAACACTTAAACTACAGTCCCAGACGTAGAGCCGATGAACTAGCGAGACTCGGCACTAAATTGACTGATGAATACATAGATAATGACATAGGGATACCCTTACAAGCATGTAAGCTACTCATCCTTGAAGACATTGTAAAGATTGTAAAGCAAAAGAAAGATGGCGCAATGAAGCCACCTGCAAAATCGCCCGTCAACTGTAGCCGACTCTAAATGCTAAACGCACAGAATCTCTGCTAAGCCAAAATAAACACAGTCTTAGCACATTGATCTCAGTCATAACGGGGCACTGCCTAATAGGTAGACATGCCCAAAGGATGGGTGTGCAAACACATGACTTCTGTAGAAGTTATCTAGATGAGGTCTAGGAAGAGACAATCTCGCTCCTACTGTGCCACTGTAATGCTCTATCCAGACGCAGGTTTACTATTCTGGGTGAACAATTTTTTGATCAGTTGGAAGGTCTGAGTTCTACAGAAATCAGAGATATTTTAAAATTTTTGAAAAGCACACACTGGTTTTAGGATTGATAGAGACAAGCTCCCCACGCGGCATCACAATGGGCTATGAGCCTGAGTGTGTCCCACAGGACAACCGCTTCAACCTAACCTAACCTAACAAACCCACACACTGCATGGCGAAATCCTTAGTAACATGCGGGCTGACGAAACATACAATAACATGGTTTTGAACAAAATACGAAAATTAACCACGATGAGTGAAGCTACCATTACGCCATATTTCGTCAACATTACGAGTCGGAATAATTAAATGGGCAGCTACGGATCTCGAGAAACTCCATAGATTTACAAGAACAACCCTAACAAAACATAACTACCGGCATCCGGATTCGTGCGCAGAGCGGATCACCATCAAACCGAAGGTGGAAGCAGACTTATGAAAATCACAATCAGCAAGCAGAACCACACAAAACAATGGTCATAAAAATATAAATAATTAAAATTATTATAAAAATTAATAGAAATAAAAGAATAATAAATCATAATTTTAAATTCTTTCTATTCGATGCTGCAACTTTTTGTTTTTCTTTAAGATGTATGTTGAAAATTGCGCTAACCTCTTCAGTAGTAGAACACTTTTCGCTCGATTCTCGATTCTTCTCAAGCACGCCTTTTAATTAATTAAGAAAATATATATTTGCTATGAATGCAACTTAGACGTATACATCCTGTTCGTCGATTTCAAACAAACCTTTGATAGTATCCACCGAGACCCAATCCCAGAAGCGCTCTCCAACTTGGGTATCAGCGACAAACTTATTCAGCTGGTCATGGCAACACTAACTAACACCACTGGAAAAGTAGTTGTACAACAAGCAGTGTCAAAGCCCTTCGAAATCTTCAGTAACGTAAAACAAGGCGACGCGCTTTCCACATCTTTATTTAATCTCCTTCTTCACTATGCGATAAAAAACGAAGTGAAGTTTGGAAACCTTTTTAGTCACTCAGGAATAACAATCGCGTACGCGGATGATATCGCAATAGTGGCAAGGAACAAAAGATATCTCATTGAAACCTTCTGTAGTATTGAATTTCGTGCAAAATCAGTAGGTCTTAGAATAAATGAAGGCAAAACTAAATATCTGAAGGTCTCCCGCAGCGAAGAAAGACAAAGTCCTGAAAACATCGAAATCAGGACATTAACCTTTGAAGGTGTTCAACACTTCAAATATTTTGGAGGGTTAATAAAAAATGACAACAGTAGTTACGACACAATACAAGACAGAATAATGGCAGCAAACGAAGCATATTACGCCCACACAAAATTGCTCAAGTCCAAACTGCTCACACGTGAATGTAAACTCCGCCTCTACCAGTCAATAATACTATCGGTGCTGTCCTACGGCTGCGAGTGCTGGACATTCACAAGCAAAGACGAAAGTAGCTTAAGAGTTTTCGAACGAAAAGTACTCCGAATGGTGTTTGGCCCCATACGCTGCAAC